>SHCU01000002.1:2267768-2291938 GCA_004307685.1 Ceratina australensis
CAATTATGGATACATAAATCCTAATCTTCGAAAATCTATACTTCCCTTCATCTATATTTCTTCGCCTTGATTCCAAAGCCTCAGATGCGATACGAAGCGAAGAAGTCTAATTGTTCATACGGATATGATTCTGATTTCGACGGCAGTTCATTCAGACAATCCGTTCGTTGTTCCAACGTTTACATGTGCTACCATTCTTTAATAGCATCTCGACGGATGAATGTGGCCTTTTGGAAATTTGTAAGACAGCACTTTCAAATTTGGTATGCCAGAAACCCGAGAATGAGCATTCACATTTTCCCTCCGTGAGTTTAGCAGGAGCAAGAGTGACGGACTAATGTTTCGCCTCTCTCTCTACTGATCGAAGTTTATCTGAGCTCGGAGCACGCAAATGCAGACATTGTGCGATAGTGTACGTAAGTGGAGGGGCTGATTTTGATGGCTCCCGTCCTCAATCTGGCACCTCTGGATCTACCTCCGATCAGAGACGCCACGGACGCCACTGGAAATTCCGGTACACACAAAGAATGCACTTGCTGTTTGGTGCGACTTGTCGACTTGAAAGAGGAAATCCTTTATTTATTATTGATTCCTATTATTATTATTTTTTAATGTTATTTTTATTAATATTATTGCATGATGCAGCAGCATGTACTTCCTACAGATATAGTGCAATGGAGTGTATTATTTATCTAATTTCTACGCGGTCAGTAATAAACGTAATAAACTAATCGATTAGCTGAAATTCTTGATTAGAATGTAACAATCTGCTAACTACTTGTTAATATTAAAAGTATTTAATATATATACGTGCGCATATATAGAAAAGGAATTACTCCTTAAAATTAAAAGATTTCTTTCTTTAGTACTGTACAAAGAGATGAATAATAATCGTCCAATTTATTAGTTTAATACTTTAATATTCTCTCGACAAAAAATACTATCCAGTATTGTTATACACATATTACACGGATAACAACAAAACAAACATATTTACACGATAACAAATAATGGTATTTGATTTTGATTCACAAAAAATTGCCCAACTATATACCCCATTTATAAAATTTATATCTATATATAATATACAAAAACGTGATGTATCGCCGACATTCCCATTGTCCATAAAAAGGCGAAAACCATATCTGAGTTCTAGAACCCAAAGTATCAAAGCTAATAGAATGTTAAGCGAGTTTCATTATTCAGCTTCAAACGGGATATTTGTTCTTATAAAATCATTTCTGAACATAATTTAATATATCATTAATAATGATATATAATGATAACACTGCATCTTTTTTTTAAATCTATTAAGATGGTCGGTAATTGGATAGAAAATATTTTCCACTCCCCAAGAAGATCGACGTATTTTCAGTGGTTCCACATGTCCTTTAATTGTACATTTCGGGGGGTGTACAAATTATCGCGATCTTTGTATTTCTATCATGTTAATAAAACAAGTTGAGCGGGCGTGGGTGCTCTCTCAATCGTCGAGTATGTAAAAAATTAATTCAAGTACAGTGTGTGTGTCTTGACTGTTCTGCGCCGCTTTATGTAACACTTGAATTAATTCGTTGTCCAAACTGTTCATGTAGATCGGCGGCAATTTCATACCCTCGCTACCAGCCTCGTAACCCACCTGGTACAATAGAATTTAATTAGAATTTAATTCAACTCTCCGAATTTGTTATTCTCTCTGATACAATGCACTTACGTTATCAGGATGGATAGTGGTTCTTACACCAAGTTTAGTTAATCCAGCATTCGCTAACAGATCCAACAGTTTAACTAAAGCTGTACACGTCGCCTTCGCTATGTTCCCTGATAATTTATTTATATCCACCGGATCGTAAACTCCATTTGGATGATCATCAGACTTCAAAACAAATAATATTTCATATTACATATATAACAATATAAAGAATTATAGTTATATTAGACTGATGCTAAAGTTCATGCTTGATTTTTAAAAATGAAAAGCAGAATAAATGATAATGTCAATGAAATATCTTATTTCATATCAGGGGAGAACTTCTGCGACGACTCAATATTATTCCTCATACGCACATTGATAATAAATACTTCCGTCCAACGGATAAATCTACTCGTTCCTTTGTAATCTATACCATTATGAACTCTGATCGAAGGAACACCATCCATCGGTTGCCCGTCAATAGGACTTTTAACTCTGGAATCCAACAGATAAATATTTCATTCAAAAAGCATATTAATCAATGTTGTGATAAGAATACTCACCCTACGTTAAACTGTACATCATTGCCAACCCACTTTATATTCACCGTTTCATCCGGTTCGGGTGCACCTTGCCGCCCGCAGCCAATGGAGAAATCTTGCATATTCTTTAACGCCGCTTTTAATGCTTCCATTTTTTCCGGCATTATCTCTACCATTAATCCGTCCTCGACTATGCTCGATTTTGCCGACAGACCCATTGATGATTTTAACGCGCCGTTGATAACGATAAAACTCGTGCCAGTGACTGCATTCATACAATGTAATTTTAATTGAAAAAAAAAGTCAGACTTACGCATGATTCGTGATACATACTCGTTCTCGGATTATTGTTGATACTTATTGCCTGCGTTTGATAAGTACTCTCGTCGCCGGTGTTTGTTTGTATGCAAACCAGATGCGAATCGGCGGCAATGCTGAAATTCGAAGCGTACGCTAATACGTGATCGTTTGAATTATTCAATCCTTTGATGACTTGATCGTATCGATTCCTTGGGAACATCACGTCTGTCATTCTGTTCCTCAAATGGATTGTAAGACCTCGCACGCTTGGTAACGTGTATGCGAAGTTTCGGAAATCAGCTAGAACCTTCATCACCGTATGTCCTATCTCAAAATACAACGCATCCCGGAAGCGCACGGAGAATAACGGGCAAGGATAATAACGATACTCCGCTCCCAGACGTAAAACGAGTCGCAAAGGGAATACCTTCGCCCATGGTGTTTCCCATCTGAAGAGCAAAGATAGACATTTGATTAAAAATACGCTTTAAGAATTGCAGGCTTGAGGACACGAACCTGTGAACTAAAAGGCCGAATAGATAGGGCGCGGGTGGTAGTATGATCTTCTGTAAGCATTGCAAAGTCTGCCGAATAAACAAGAATCCCGCATGTTCACGAGAATCCATAAAATTTCCTCCTTGGTATATCGAGAATCCCAGCTCGGTTACGGTATTTCCTACATATTGCAATTCCTATTGTAATGAAATAGAAATTAGTTAGAACAAAATACGTACCTTTGGTAGCTTCGAGGAATAACTGGTTAATGAAAAGGAGGAGATCCTTGGGAACCCGAGTCTCTTCAGGCAGTACTTCGATTAATAGTACAATTTCATCTTGACCAACGCAGTCTAATCCTTTAGACGTTACATTCCAACATGTCTTGTTCACGCAACAATTTACTAAAATTAATTCATTCAATTAAACTTATACTAGCTTTTATTAAAAAACAGGTCGTCTGATTCCACTTACAAGTTATTATTTTCACATAAGCATATAGATTCCGGTTAATCGCAAACATAACAGGTGGCTCGCATTCGTTCTTCAGCATTTTGTAAAGAAGATCCTCGTCCGTGACAGCATGATAGGATACCTCTGTTTTTTTTAGAGAAATTTCATTTGATAAGAGATAAATCGTTGTAAGATGAGATTTGTTACTTACGCCCTTTGTGTATCGTTACGGTTGGCGGGAGGGCGGTAGGATCTTGCGGCACGTAGCTTTCGGTGTTTGGGTCCATACGTGGTAGATTTTGCTTCTTGACGGATGTGCTTGGTACAGAGGAGCCAGGCGTAGGTATCCTCTTACTTCCCGACTTCCGGTAGGGTGGTTTCAAATCCCATGACATGTCTAGTTCTGTCAGGTCACAGCCAGGCCTTATTCCTGTGTTTTAGTTAGAGGTGCATAAAACCAAAACAAACAGGAGGGAACGGGTCCGGTGAAAGGGGTGAGATATCTTAAAGGGAAATAAAAAAGTAATAATGCATTTGGACACAGGAGAGATTAAATTTAACTAAAAGAACCAAAGACACAAGATCAGAGTGTGTGTATGTGTGTTAAAGAGTAAAGTTTTTCAAGTCGTCGCATCATTTTCATTTCAATCATTAATCGCCAGAAAGCCTTCTTAACAGCGCAAAGCAAAATTCTCATGTACAAGCAAAAGTATTTTCAAATAAAAGCCAAACTACAAATCATTTACAAAAGATTTAAAAGAGATACATTTACTTGCGAGAGAGTCAACTTCTCAATTGCCTATTTTGTTTCTTTCTCAGTGCACAAATTCGATTATTATTACCATATGTTTTTTACCTACCATCACTGAACATAACAGATTTCGAGATCTCAGGCCGATTTTTCGTGCCGCCCTCCCTCTTAAGGACTCCGACTGGTACCATAACAGTTGGAGGTGGAGGCAATCCGCCGGCTAACTGTTGCAAGGGTGGTATAGTTGAACAGTACTCCATGGGATTATTTGGATTAGGCTGTCTCCCCTATAACAATTTGTCGAATACTCCGAAAATTTACTTCTAACTCTTTCATCAAACAAATACAGATCATGCAAGTCAAATAAAGTGTGTGTAGCATAGTTTATTGATTAAACTTTATTGAGGTAGTATCATTGTATTCTATCTTGGGTCATAACTCTTTCAAAATTATCTCTTAAGTCTTTTTAATAAATCAAAGAAACATTTCCATTTGCAATAATAAAACTCGGGGAAATAATAAAGGGTATATTTCAATGAAATTAAATGCAGAATATCAAGCAACTATTGTAAAAGTATACAACTTATTTCTCTGTATTTACTGGACTTTAACTACTATTAGAACTCAAAGCAGGCAAGATAAATTTTCACAAGAAATGCTACAATTCAAACACATGCTTTACGATGCAAAAGAAGTGTCTGTTGTATGTACAGGGAATGTAATGCAATAAAAAAATTTATTGCTTTACAAAAATAAATTATAATAGAACTTCGGTAAGAACTTGTCTAATGAATATATTGCCATAAATTAGTCTCAAATAATAACGTGGAAGTATTCAACAAGTTGTTATAGGTGATCATAAAGCTTAGTATCTAATTTACGATATTAGAATTATTGAAATTTACGCTAACGAGTTAGATAGATAAGATTAAATTAGTATAATATTATATAGTACGATATATCAAATATAAAATATTGGTATGTCTTACAAGGTTCCATTGTAAATGTGGGGTTTTCGATATTACAGATTAGAAAATTATTTAATTGAACAAAAATTAATTAAATATACATTGTAAATTCATATGAATTTAACAGCATAATATATTATGTTGTTATTCTCATAAACAACTGAATAGGATTAAAGAAACAAAAGATTCATAAATAGTTGAAGTTCGATGCTATATCAAAATCAAAGAAACGTGGCAAGCTATATGTACTATTTATTGGTTTATGTATAAACAGTGATAACGAAGAAAGCTCTGAAAGTGTTACGTTAACATGCTATTGTTAGTTAAAAAAATACGAAAACAATTCATCAGTACTACATTTGATATTTCATAAAATGGTAAACACTTGAAGCGCTTTCTTCCTTACAAGTTTAACTGCTTGTTAATAAAATATACAATCTAAAAAAAATTCAGGACAATATTTTATAAAATAATGCTTAACATACCTGAGGTGAATTAATATCATTATTATGCATGCACGTTGAATAGCCGGAAGACCACTCCCCCATATTTTGTTCTGTTTCAGCTAGAAAAGAAATTAGAAATGCTTCGTACTTCAAGAAATGTATCATACAAACCGAGGTAGTTACCTTTAGTGAGGAGCTGATAGCAAGGGACGCAGACCCGCGAATCGATGTTCCCTTGGTACTGCAATTTATATTTCATGTTGCAACATTTGTTGCACAACACCTTACCACATGCACGGCAATGATGCCGTCTTTTCAGTACTGTAAATTTAACATCACAGAGCATACAGCTGGGCGCATAGCTGTCGGGTACCCAGAATGGTGGTTGCTTTCCCAAAACCGAGCCGGATTCCGATATTGAATTTTCTAAGATATCCGGCGAAGATCCCTGCTCTTCCTTCGTAACATCCGGTTCCGGCTGCACTTGACTCGACGGCGTGTCGCTTGTAGAACCAAGCGTTTGGTTTTCATTGCTATTGTTCGTTAAAACAATATCCAACGTTTGAGGACGAACAGGCTTCTCCGATTCGTCGCCAGTATCACATACATTTGGTCTCGCGGGAATATTTACAGACGTGGACGTTAGATCATCGATGCGCTTTGTCTTATCGGCGAACACCTTCAATTCAGGTGATATTATATTTTTCTCTTCGTTATCGATATCGCAAACTTTTTTCGATTCGCCAACGTGACCTTGCGCGGCACTTCCTTCCTCCTCTTTCAACTCGGTTTTACCGCTGCTCAACGATCCCTGATTAATGTTTAGATTATTGTACATAGAATACTCCTGACTGTCCTTAGCACTTTTTATATTAGCCACGCATTCATCTTCTAACTTTATCTTCTCCTGTCTCTCCGCGTTAACTGCGTGCGACAATTTCAATTCTTTGCTACTTAAATTATTTAAAATATTTTTATCTTCCTTTACTTGATCGTCGCGTTGCACGTCCTGCTTCTCCAACGCGTTGTTCAATGTTTCTTCATCCACTTCTTCCTTTTTACATTCAACTATCGAAACTTTTTCCTCCCTTTCATTTAATTCTGATTCTAACATACTCGAAGATTCTATAACAATACTTGACAAAGTTTGAGAACTTTCTTTATTTTCATCCTTTTCATTGTTAGAAACATTCTGCAACTTATTCACATCATTCTCCTGTTTATTACAACTTTCTTTTAACTTTTCTTCCTCTTCCTCTAACTCAGTTAAATATTTAGTCAACTCATCTTCTGATATATTCCTGATATTACTAAATCCAATTGGTTTCGGTTTTGAACTATTCTCATGTTCAGTAGATGTATCATTATTTTCCGTTCTTATTTGTTCCTCACTTTTTTTCTCACAATTCAAATCTTGAACAGAAGTGCATTCAAGCCTGAGTTCATTATCTTTAACCACATCATGATTATAGTTATTAACATTTTCATTTTTAATTTCCATTTTACTATCCAATCCTATGCAAGCTTCTTGCAGCTCAATAGTTTTTGCACGTTCCTCACCTTCTAACGACTCAAAATTTTTTACACTCTTTGCAATGTCTTGCTTTATATTAGTTTCGTATGGGTCAGGTAAAGCTAATGCTAATGGTACTGGCACTGTAACATGTATAGGACCAGAGGCTTCTCTAGAAGAATCAGCTATATCAATTGTCTGTTTAAGCACTATACTCTCATCGCTGTCTTTACTAGTGCTCTGGATTAACTGAGGTACTTCATTTCCATCATAAATAGATTTCGACTCCAAATCAGGTTCTATCTCTTGCTCATCTAACATAGAACGAACACAATCCGAGCTTCCTGGCGGAGCATTGATGTATTCGTTCAAACTGCTGAAGACATTGCTAACACTAGGTTTCAAATTGAATTGGTTCAGCTTCTTATCATACCTATTGTCAATCTTTGGGCTGTTATTGCCATTCTGTTGTTTCTGCATGTACTTCTGAGATATGTCATTGTATACAGTCAACGGGACCTGTTCAGGCTCGTACAATGGAATAGACTGTTTATGTATCAGCTTAGTATCATTTGTGCTATCCTCTGGATAAAACTGATTAACATCTGTAGTTTCTATCGCAGTATTTTCTGTACTGCGTTTGAAGCTGTCAGCAATTGTGTCGTATTCATTAATGCACTTATTTCTTGTGCTTATCTGCTGTGAATCTTTGGCTCTATCCACTATAACATCGAATTCCTTATTGGCTTTTTTTGGCTCTATTAGAAGATAATTATAACTTTTCAACGTTGACGGCTCCAAAGTACATTTGATAGAAGAGGATGACGCATTGTTTGTCGACGGATTCACAGATGCTATTTGCTCTGCGCAATCTGGAAAACAAATACGTTGCATTAATCACATGTGAATTTTATAACAGAACCGAACCTATTGCAAGCGTTTGATTTACCGAGAAGTTCAAGTTGTGATCCTTGAACCACATTGAATCACTAATAGATTTGACAATAAAGTGACAGTAATTTACCTTCATTGAATTCGAAATCGTCCAGAACTTTGTCCAAATCGATAGCGAATTTTTCCATTGCGTCGTTAATGTTGATCACGGCGAGCGTGAGGTCATTTAATAAGCATTCTCTATCCGAGTTTTGATAATGGTAAATACGATTCCATTAATGGTATCCGTCGGAACGGGATGATAATGACGTAATTTTAGAATTTCCCGCTGCACTGCTCGTCGGGCGACAGTTTTTAAACGCGAAATCGTCGAACGATGAACACGTCGCCGCGTTAACCGTGAAACATTCTACGATTACCCCGGGGAACACTCCCTTTACGGCGTACGAGTCATAGCCGCGTAACGAAGGAAATACACTTTAGATGTCTTCGGTTCGTGCATCTATCCACGCGAATCGGTTTCCCTTCATTGTCCATGACACGCAGTCATGACACCGAGCGAGGAACTCGAGGATCAGATAACTCCGAGTCACGTTTGACGGAACGAAACGAAAAAGTTACGAAAGTAACCATCAATTTTCGATCATCACGTGGATTAATTGACAGCGGAATAAGTACTTGCACATACTTCGTACACTTGCGTACACTACTTGCCCATAGAACTGTCATCCTCCGCCTTTGTAACAGAGCTTATATATATATACATATACTATTACAGAGTGGCAACAGAGAGAAAATGGCAATTTCTATGCACGTAGGGATCGTCTTCTCGAGGATAGCTTACTCTGCCTCATTTCTGATTTCGGCCATTTCGGCCAGCAGCCAGGATAGAGAAGAAATAGAAATATCTATATTGATAACAGCAACTTAATTTTTATATACCTCAATTTTGTCCGCGTAAATGATTTTCGAACAAGCCTGTCGTTCAGCACTTCTTATTGTATGTATGTGAATACTACAAAAATTATTGTAACAACGCATTTGATGACGTATATTCACGTGCACTTAACGCTTGTCTGGAGAAGACTTCTTCTATCTCATCTCTGTACTCGAGTAATAGTTAGGACATAGATGAGACATAGATATGTATCTCAGCAACAGTAATTCCGTTTTCATATCAAATAGAAAAACCATTATGTTATCTTATTATGCACATAAATCTATGTATAAAATTGGACAAACATTTACGCATTGGCAATCAATAAAAAATTGTCCAATCGAGATATAACAATAATGCGTGCTATTCTGGAGAAAGAATTTGGTGCGATATTCACCTCTATCTCCATGTTCATCTCTGGTTTTATTATTGTAGTGTGTTCAAGTGTGTTTTGTTGATGGGTTCGGGGAAGGGTGCATTTTATTATTCTTTGGACGATAAATAAATATTTGTTTGCGGAAAAATGGCAGAAGAATTAATAAGAGAATTAGAAAAGGCTGCACAAGTAATCTTGGTAAGTTCTCATTCACTAAACGATTCATATACTTTATAACCTGATTAACCTTTCATTCATAATAGTTTACACGAATGTTTATTTAAGTTTCTGAATACACTGTTTATGGAATATGATTTAATTTGTTCTATACGGTTCGCTGTTCTACCCAAATAATTTTTTTAGGCACCTCCGAATTTGATTTCTTCCGAACAACGTCGATCTGCGGAAGATGTATTTCTAAATTTTCGAAAGCTTCGATCTCCTTACGAGCTCTGCAGCCAAATTTTAGAGACCAATACAAATGATTATATTCTCTTCGAAGCTGTCGGTTTAATAAGAATAGCACTAGTATACGAATGGCCGCAATTATCGCAAACAGATATTTCCTCATTAAGGGACTACTTGCTACGTTATGTTATAAACAAACAAAATTTGCCTCCATATGTGAAAGCATCTATATTGCAAGTTATTGCAATTATAATACAAAGGGGAAGCATAAATGATTCTGGACAGGCAAGGCAGCAAATATTAGGAGAAGTTGAAAATTTAATCATGACCGGTGATTTGTCAAAAGTAGGTGCAGTCAATTAAGTCCATGCAGTCTTATAATATGATGTACTACAATGCTTTGTAACATTTTCAGAAAGTTCTTGGGTGCAATCTTATTTCTGCTATACTTCAAGAATACGCAGTTAATGTGAAATCTTCAAATGTAGGTTTATCGTATGAGGCACAGATCAATGAAAAGAAACTGTTCGAAACTAATGATTTGAAAAGAATTTTTAGCTTCTGCATTCGGATAATTGAGGAATTAATAAAAAAAGATTTGCAAGATGATAGTTTAGCATTGCTAAAACATTTATTACCAATTTTGGAAAACATATTTACATGGAAATTCGTTCATTACATGGAAGTTCGTTCCAAAGAACAAAATATCCTTTTTTAACTTGTACTTTTACCATTTTATTTATATTCACAACATTGACAACCAGATTTAATCTTTCCTTAATTCCATTGTACAATTCTTATTACCATTTTTGGATATTGTCACAAACAACTCTTCTTTGAGATTAAGCGAACAGTGGCGAGATATAATGTTGACCCCAGAAGTATTAGATTTAATATTTACATTGTACTGGAAAATACGGGGTAATCTACAATTAGCTCATCACGTGAGAACTTGTCTAGTTCAAATGGTCAATATTTGTGGTGATCTCTTATCTGAAGAAAGGGTGGTGCAATATTACATTAGCTACTTAGAGAGATTTTTGAAGCTCATCACAAGCATTGAAATCATTGACGAAGAAGCAAGCGGTATCGCCAGTATAGCAAAGAATCTATTTAAAAAAGTCCGAATCTATCGGTCCTATCCGGAAGATATGTTGAAGTCATTTATGGAACAAATATCACGACTAACTTGTACATTCTTAGAGCTTGCGGCTCAAGAAGAGTCGGTAAGTTACATTAATTGTGGTTGCAAAACGGTTTCTCTAAATAAGATTAAAAATAATTTGATCTGTTACAGTCGAACATTGGCGAATGTTTATATATAGAGGCTATAGATATTTTATTCACTACGTGGCTCTATATTTTACGTGGCTCTCTTCCTGACTCTCTAAAACAAACTTTTTCTCAGTCACACATATACATATTTGATACATATCTTCGATGTCATTTATCACCCCCAGAAGGTGTTAGAAATGTAGATCAAGCTCTACAAAAAGAAGAAACGGAAAATGAAGATACGGATAGAGTGAAGTTCAGGGAGCATTTAGAAATGATTGGTAAGTTTTGCACGTGCATGCTAGCAGCTGTAATGTTAAGTATAGTACATTTTTCATTTTAGCAACGTTTGGTAGACAAATACCAAGTTACACTCTCCCGTTATTGGCTCGATTGATAGAAGATCGTACTTCGAAATTATGTGAGAGCTTAAATAAATCAATGGAACAAAGAAATTCATTAAATGCAGTGGGTAACGATTCCATGACTAGATTATACGAAGATTTACATTGGCTAATCCTTATGATAGGTAATATAATTTGCATGGAGTCTCATGGTGAAGTCAGTCTAATACCTTATGAAATAATGATATATGGGATAGAACAGGTATGTAAATTACGAGTGAGAGCGAGACACTATAGATAGTATAAATTTCAATTCCATTATGTATTAATAGATCAAACATGGAACATGTTTCATTCAAAAGATTTGAACTAGATTCTACATGTAATGAGTAATTGTTTTATTTTCAAGGTACACGAGGGAAAAGTTGATATGAATGCTACGTCACAATACTTGGCATCATCAGAGAACGTTTCACAGCCTATGAATATTGCGATAGAATCGGTAGATCATGTAGTTCGTCTGATCGTAGACGTCTTTCGACTGTGTGCCATAGAGAAAACTGCGATGTCAGTTCATCTGGACAACATTTTAAGCCCCGAATTAAGTTGCACAATAGTTTGGTTTTTACATAAAGCAGCAGAGCATTATCTCCTAGCAGAGTCTGATCTTTATCAGTATTTTGAAATAAAATCTTTCGTGGCTGCACAGAGTTTTGCTGACAACACGCCTGGCGCGTCTTGGCTTATTGACTTTCTGTTGGAAAAAATAGAATGCAATATTAACGCTTTTAGAAGCGAACCAGCGGTAATGGAAGAGACTATCACACTCTTAATATCGCTTGTTAAAACAAAAAAAAAGTGAGTACACAGAAAAACAGAGTTTGAGAAATCTTCTCCTACAGAAAATACGCTTGACGAAAATGTATTTTTCAGAGCTAGTTACGTATTTAAGTCGGAACGGTTTAAACGCATTGTAGAATTAGCTGTAAAAGAGCACCTCGATTTTCCGCAAACAGTTAAACGAGGCTTGATGCAAGCAGTGATTCAAATCGCGGTTACTCTTCGAAAGACGATAAATGAATCTTACATAACAGAGACAATGCAACCATTACTGGATAGATTTAAACGAATCACCTCGAACGAGAAGTTCTTGCAAATCTATCATCAAGAGAACATTAAACTTCGAGTGATAGATATTTTAGAATGTTTCATTGGTAAAACATTTTTAGTTTGTTTGGCGGAAAACGTTTGGTAGTGAATAATCGTAAAAGTTTGATATTTAGGTGTAGCGCAGGGCGCGCAAGGATCCGTAGCAGGATCCATGTATGGATATTTGCAACCTGTATTACGGCAACTGCCGCATTTATTAACCCTGTATCATAATTACCAAGAGGTAGTAGAATTAATTTTGGAGTTGCTTTATGAATGTACAAGGGAACCAGCACCAGTACTTCGCCAATTGGGCCAGGTTGTTAATTAATCGAAATCTTATTTATTATTACTGTATTAGTAAATTCAAGTTCTTATAACTTTTTAGAATGAAGCTGTGGAAATGTCCGAGATATTTCTGAATACAGTACAAAGTTATAGACGTTGTAATAGTAACCGATTGACGGTCGACTCAACAGCGGAGGATAATAGTTATGAAGATATATTGTTACTACTGAAATTGTCGACTAATCTTCTGAGTGAGAGTATATTCCAAGATGAATCGGTGTTTTTACATAGTTTGACTATAATTATGCCTATGATGACTATGGACTTACTAAAATTTCCCAGTTTATGCGTGTGGTAAGTCTTCTTGTGCTTTAAACAAAAGCAAAATCTCCGGTGAAATTATTTTAATCAATTTGAAACACATTTTTCTTTTAGTTACTTTCAAATGGTAGAACTCCTTTGCAAGTCGCACTCACAGAAAGTGTTCAGTTTCTCTCCTGAAATGTTGCAGCCGTTTCTGGCCTCGATAGAATTAGGCTTATTTTCATTTGGTTCGCAAGTGCTTTTATTGTGTTGCAACGCGATTTATGGCCTGACGCAAGAGATACTACGGAATCTTAAAGACAACCGTCCGCAAACCCAAGTTATGGCACCGTTTTTAACTGTAAGTTGCTACTCGAGCTTAATATATATTACATGTTAGAGAATTGGTATCGTGTTATCTGACTCGTTTTTCACCAGTTACTGATCAACGTTATTTTAACGCAACAAGTTGATTCGGATTTCGTAGGCGCCGTTAGCTTACCACTTTGTCATTTGATACGTTGCTATCGAGACGAGTATAATAAAATTGTGCAAAACATTTTATCCACTCAAAGAGATCAACAGGTCGTAGGAAGATTAGCCAATGCTTTTACGAAATTGGCGCAGGATGTAGATATGCACGCGAATCGTCCAGTGATTTTGAACATGGGTGATAAAGTCAAACAGTTCGTTTGCAGTGTGCAAGGTTGTTTAATGATTAAATAAAACGAATCAAGGCAATATTTGGATCATTATTATTTTATCATCTGCTGTATTCCTAGCTGCCGCGTTTTGATTTCAAAATACAGGTACGTTTACAAAATGAATTCGTTAAGCATGTAAGCTTTTTATTGACCGATTTATTACACGTTACCACTTACAGTGAGTCTAGCGAAAAATCGAATAATAATAAATACAAGTTACTGCATCGATGCACGTTTTCCTGTTAGTAAACGATCGTAAACGAAAATCTGTCTGGTTTCTTTTTTTTAGCAATAAAGTTTTCTTTAGTATTTACCTTACAAACAAGTACATGAACTTACATACTTGGTACAGATTTAAAATCATCGTAGTCCTTACTTCGTGCGACCACGATGATCCTCGACGTTTGACAAAATGCTTACGGTAATATTAAATTTATTTATATATCATTTATATAATATACTTTATCTGTATAAGGTATATATATATATTTATATATAAGCAAACATGTTCTTTCGCGCTGTCCCTTTCGCTCATTCTCTCTCGTTCTCTCGGGCGCGCTTCTCCATTCTCTCCCTTTTTACTCTTCCGTTCCTCGCGATTCCTCAGCTCCCCTTTCCCCCATTTAATCTCGTATTTCAATCTTTAATAACAACAGTGATTATTAAATCTTACCGACGGCGTGTCCGCATTTCTATCCGCAACGCCCGTTGTCGTCCTCGATCCACTTTTATTTATGTAATTTCTTGGTTCCCATTTTTTCCTCTGCTCCTCGAATATTAATGATAAATTAACGTGAGTTTAACCCCCTGAAGCAACAGTTTTCTCTCTCCTCTTGTTCTTGCTTCACCTTTATTCATATGCACAATTTTAATTATCGTCTATATAAGTGTAACAAACAAACGGTATACTCAAACAACACATTCGAATATAAATGGTATGCATCGTAAGAAGTAATACTCGGTATATATTTGTTATGCGCATATTACGTATTTATATGTATATGTACGTGCGTGTTACACCTCTGCACTAGTTTATAAATCTCTTCGTTTTATGCATGTTCGAAAAAAAGAAACAGTGTACCGGTGCATGTCTCTTTGCAACCACCTCGAATCTTTTACTTTGTGTAAAAGCGCGTTACGTAAATCTACAATTTTTAATTCTAGCTTCTGTTAAAGTACAATTATACCTGGTGGATATATAACGAACATCTTAGAAAATAGCGATACATCGAGAGTACATCCTTCGCGTATTTCGATTCAGATTTCATCGAATATTATTATGCCTGCCTCCAAGGGTTATTACGAACGTTGCGTATCTCTTACTATTTATGTTACACGGATTCTACCATTCCTAATTTTATTTAGGATCTCGAATCACTTTATTACATCGTATTAAACATAAATAACAGTAATTCAGCCGACACTAAACCGCGGTAAATTAATCGATTAAACATTGATACATATTCGTTTAGGTTTAAAAACCATTATTGCACTTTTCAACGTTTTACACGTACTAGGCGGAGTTAAACCTGGCCAGCTTCCCACAGCATTCCGGCGGTGTTTTAATGGGAATTGCTAATTATTGGGTTTCAATTACAATTAGGGACGATAGTCAAATGATAATTAATTTCGTTAGAGTAGTATATTGTCCATACGTTGCACCTGGAAACAGTATTTTTCTCATGAAATTAAATTAATCATTATCCCCGATATAAATACCAAGGTATACCGCTCCATTTCGGATTGTATTGCAACTATAGGGTGCTCCATAGAGATTGTAAGTCCCTGAAATGGCAGACTGAGAGCAGCAACCTGAACAACAATTTCCCTTGCAAAAAATCAATTTCGGGCTTCGTTTTCAAACTATTAATGAAAAACACAGACCAATCTGCTCAGTGACGGGGGACTTGGCTCGAGACGTCTCGCCTGGCCCCTAGACAAACGCACAAGGGCAAAAATCACGATTTAAACAATGATGAAACGAAATTGCTCGTTCTGTATGAACAACAATTGATACAGTAAATTGTTATTTGAGTAGAATGAATGGGCAAAAGAGGAATTTATTAATGAAAAGAATTAATGTTACAAATGCAGCGAACGCCCATCCATCATCAGAATAACAATTGACTGCATCAATTGTTGTTCATACAGAACGAACAATTCCTTTCATCATTGTTTAAATCGTGATTTTTGCCCTTGTGCGCCCGTCTAGGGGTCAAGCGAGACGCCTCGAGCCAAGTCCCCCGTTACTGAGCATATTAGTTCGTGTTTTTCATTAATAGTTCGAAAACCAAACCCGAAATTGATTTTTTGCAAAGGAAATTGTTGTTCAGAATTCTCCTCCCAGTCTGCCATTTCAGGGACTTACAACCTTTGAGAAACACTGTATAAGTTTCGGACTACTAAATATACATATACATCTATTTAACGATGTCACGTAAATGTGTTCACGATTTCAATTTACAAATTACAAATCATCCCCTTCCTCGGCCGGGAACCAGTATAATTACATTCGAATTGTTACTATACAAAAAGGTCTAACGTAATCGTAATCGAACTCATCAATGGTACAGCGGCCGTATTTAAAAAGGAAATTGCATACGCATCGCTTAGTTCGAATCTTTGCTTCAAAGGGTTAAAAACGCCGAGAGCGTACAACTCATCCGATCGTTCACGGTTCCACGTACCTCACCGATACGCGTGTCGTCGTTTAACAAAATAAAACTATTAAACTCTACAACAGTTATTAAGCAAAAACGGTAACAGAAGCGGGGCGCACTTTCGCATGTACCACCGCGTATAAATGACAGAAAAAGTACTCCACCGTCTGATTCCCACTTCAGCGGTAATCGTCTTTCTGTAACCTCTCGATAGAAAGATCGGAATGCGATTAAATAAATGAACAAAAATACATCGAGGCGACCAGAATATATTATGCATCGATGGACAAAAGTTTGTACTAGAAATCAAGTAAAAAATATAATATCTAAATAATACTGAAAATTATCCGTGTTGCGCTAAACGTTTTCCCCAGTCTACTCGATCGAACACGTCTTCTACAGTGACGAGAATAGTACTGTAGCTTAAGTATTGAGAATCTGTTAGGGCAACACGGAACGAGGGAGAAAGGGAATTATTTCGACGTGACAAACGTAATTCACATAAACATATCGTGGTAACAATGGTTCAACGATTACCGGCTTGAATCCGTTCGAAATCGCACCCTTTCTCGGTGTCCCCCTTTTCGCTCTCTCAAGCATGAACACGCAAAACTCGTAACATTTCGCTATCGTCTCCTTCTCTCGTTCTCATTCTTTCTTGCTCCCTCTTGCGCCGCGTCTTCCGCGTTTAATGAGTACACCTACAACTGCCTCGTTTTCTCTATAATCGTCTTAGGAATGTTTTATTTAGGCATAAATACGTTCCTCTCCTCGCCATACGCGTTTCACGCTTAAAAGAATCGCTCGACCGACTAGATATTGAGAAGTATCGAATAAATGTTGAGAGCGGTGTTGCGGGCTAGCGTACAGAAATTATCTCGTCACGTTTGATAACGTTTCGTATCGCGAAACGCACGGAGAGATCATGGAAGAGGAGCCCGCAATTCGAAAGTAACGATTTCAATGTAACTCGAACATTGATAATGATTCTTCATCCGTAGTATTTATCGAGAATTATTTCTTCTCTTATTTGTCTGTTCGATCGACAGGAGTGAAGGGGCTGACGATTAATTAAATCATATGCCGCGAGATAATTAAACGTCGGCTATCGACGCTTGGTAGCCAATCGATGTATACATATAGTACGCTTGTTTTGCCGAGACACTTTTTTTTTGCTTGTTTTGTTTAATAATCGAAGACTACCGAAAATCGAAAGCTACAGAGATCGTGGGACTCGAAGGCCGAGTGCGACCAGCTCAGCATCCTCTCGGAGGCTTTCGAAATGACGCTCGTTACCTCGGCCAACGCGTCGGCCACTCACTTGTTTTGATTCGATTGTTGATCCACCGAAGGGGCTAGACCAACAGGCGAAGCGTTGTTCAGATTCGTGGCTGTCGGTCCTTTGCGCGCTAACTTCGACCTGCAACCATCGCCACACGTTTTTCGTTTCTTCTTCCTTGACTGTTCGTCGCTTTATGAACATTTCTGATTATTACGCAAACTACTGACTGACCTGATTTGACCAGCGAGAAGAGGGTTAATAGCATATAGCCAGTCGTAAACTTCTTTGTCTCCTAAAGTTTGCAACAAGTATCCTCGATGTTTTGTCACAACACTGGAAAAAGCAACGTCTCATTAAATTGGCTAACAATTTAGTAAATAGAACTGTATTATAAGTGACTTACCTAAACGTGTTCGGTACTTTCACCATAGCTAGCTGATCTTCCGAATATTCAACTTGAGCGGTAGCTAAATTAATAAGAGCTCTCTCTACCGGGTCCTTTTCTTCTCGGAAGATTAAAACGTACGGTCGTCGTACAGCCTAATAATGAATAACAATGTTACAAATAGGATTGCAAAGTTTTCGATTACGCCGTCTGTCAATACAAGTTTGCTATAAATATGTGCACTAATCTCTCTGACGCGTAAATAAAAATTGAATCGTTCAATACAAGTACTATACAAGGTGTAAAAAGGTGGGCAATATTTTAGGAGCGTATTCGATCTGCAGACTTTCCATTTTTGTCAAATTTTTTCAAATTATTAGGTAAATGCATTATTATATGAGTAGAACATATTTTCAAGCCGATCGGCAAATTTTCAATTTTTGCCAAATTTTGAAGGTTTTTTGAAGGTTTACACCCTGTATGTATACAAATCTTATTTAATTCTGAAGTCTATGTATCTCTATCTGAGTACGTACCACCCAGCGTTTCTTCCATCCGTTCGTCTTATGCTCAAGAACGTTTAGATATCCTTTCCTAGCAATAACCGGACTGATACGAATCTCCTCGACTTCTGGTACGTATAGTACCAAATTCTCCTTCGACGGCGAGGAGGATCCCAATGGGGCCGGCGCGATGCTACACGTTTGATTGTTAGCAGATTCGCTTGCCAGTATACTCTCTTGCAGTTCCTGCAGTCTAGCCCTTTCCGGTGAGCTTAACCTAAGGATGCACGACTTAGACCTGCTCCATACTATTATACCAGCAGCCTGCAAGTAACACTCCAGCATCACCCTGACCGTGTGTTCCCAATCGCATCGGCGGTTGTCTTTAACTCGAGTCGTGCTCTACCGTCGGTAGAGACAGAAAGCGATGTATTCGCATTGAAAAGCTAATCGCGCTGAAAACGCAGCTACGAATTTGCGTGACATTTAATCCATCTTAGTATCGTTTCTCATTGAGATAACGTACACATAGTATATCTATTAATATGCGAAGCGTGGACAACCGCTACTAGCAGGAGCACTCAGGCATGCGGGGAGGGTTACCTGCTCTAAGTAATCGCTAGCGCTCTCGTATACTGACTCTTGAGACGAGGACGATATCACCGAGGACATCATCGACGTCGACATATCAGCCATGGTGTCTTCGCCGGGCGATACGTCGGACATTATAAGAGGTTCTTTGCTCGGGATACGGCCTTGAATGAGTTTAATGTACTTAGTGGCTAGCTCCTTTTCCCTTTCGGTCATCTCCCAAGGCTCGTACACGTCTTTGCTTGTTGAACGCTTCAGTTTGACCGGGCTAGCGTGCGGCTCGTTCGTAGCTTTCGCCATCATATTACAAACCTCCTAGGCAAACGAACACAAACGATTCGCTCCCTATACTTGATCTCTTGCTAGGAATGTCCGTATAGGAACTGAATGACCATGATAAATCATTTTACCTTCTCGCTCTTCGTGAAATCGTGCGACAATTTGTTACAGAATGAAACTTTGTCGATGCCTAGTTTCTCTCGTAGCAGCAATGTATGTCTGACTCTTTCCACCTCCTCTAATCTTGTAAGCTTCTCCAACTCCCACTGATGATCGAATATCAGGCTGTCGCCCCGAGGTCTCCATCCGTGGAGATTTTCTTCTCCTCTGACGTACGTAGAGCTAGTGTCCAATACTCGTCGTTGTCGCCTTTGAACTCCTGCGGAAACAATTGAGAGTGGAGTAGGTACCGAACGTATCAAGAATAAAACGACAGAAAATGTGCATACACTTATCGACAAGAATTAGGAAACACAGACGAATCGTTATTATTAAATAAATATGAGTAAGCAAAAGAATTCTTACTGTTCCGCAATTTTGGTCGGTAAGTGTCTTTAGATTTGGTCGAGTTAGAAATTCATTTTCATATTTTCAAATTAACAAAGGCTAAAACAAAATGTAGATAATAATTGCCAATTCGTTAATAGCATGATATAATAGTCATTTGCGAACGTTGCGGCCTACTTATTAAGCGATTACGTAACGGCGACACACGGTACATGTTCTACAAGCGGTACGATGCGACTATTATATCAATAAGGAAGGGAAGGGATAAAGAGGGGTCTACGCTAAGGGTAGCAAGACAAACCTGGGCTACCTGCTTCCGAAGAACGACGCAGGACCAGCTCGTAAACACCGCTGAGCCTGTTCGCTTCCTGATTGCGGTAACTTCCGCTGAACAAGTGCTTCAGAGAACGCGGTCCAACTCGGGCGTCTCTGCCGTAAATGATCATGCTCAGGTCCTTAGTGATGATCGCAGGTCTGCCGCAATTTTCCAACTAAAAATCATCATGATAATTAAATACAATACTCATGGAATATGTTTCTTATAAATCTCAGTGAGTCATATCGTACAAAGTTTCATAAACTTTTACATTGAATTAAGGTTTCCGATAATAAAGAATATTAACTTATTTCGTCCAGAATTTAAAAAGGTACGTACTTCGAGGTATGCGGAAATTGTCATGAAGATCTGTTCCCCATATGCTGTCACTCGATTGAGTAGCGCCGAATTGTGAAGAGAGCTATCCCACGCAGCCTCGAATCTGAACATGGTTCTATCGTCGCCTGGTACTTCTAGGTATTCTCCAGGGAAAAGACCCAACGAGAGTACCGACGAATCGTTGTCCTCTTCTTCCGGCTCCGGTGTGTTTCTAATACGCCCGACGACTAACTCCCTCACGTCCTTCCATCGGAGCTCGGAAGCTGGCTCATGGACAATGGTAATACGGATACGACGTTGAATTCCCTGATGCAGTAAGAACAGGCCGCGGCACGGCAGATCGTCGCTATGGTCGACCACCGACGGCACGTACTCGCCGTTGGGTGCCAATTCGCAGATCTCGAACCAAACCAGCACGTCGTATTTCGCATGCACGTGCGATGTACTAGGCGACGGCAGTACACTTCCGAACTTCGGCGAGCGCACAGGTTGACTGATCGGTATGGATGGCGGAAGCATCCTCTTCGGTGGTTGCCTCACGCTGTTAAATTAAATATTCGGTTACAACACGACCCGATTTACAAAAATTATTAATGAGTTTATATTTACTATTCGAGTTTGGCATCTTTATGCAGTGGATGCTGCTGATAATGTCCGAACACTTCGAAGACGATCGGCTGGGTTTTTAAGTATTCCAAAAATGATTTTGTCACCGTGACCGTGATCTACGTAAGGGACAATAAAATAAAAATCAAAATTATAGAAAATTTCATAAAAGAATGAACTCGCGTCCGTATATCCGGTGATTATTGTAGATTAATTTCTCACATTTTGCACATGATAGAATCCCGGTGGGTTTCCTTTTCCTGTATTTTTCACTGGCTCCGTTGAGAATGCTTCGTCGTGACGATGTAAAAAACTGTATAACAGTTATTCATTAGTTGATGCTAGGGTATCTATATCAATAAAATTGTACGTACTTGAATTGGCAAAATATGTCGGCGTATTCGGTGCAGATGCCCATCGCCTGCAGTACGGTCACTCTGAACGTGAATTCGGAACCCAGTTGCAAATGATCCGGGAGATCCTCTTCTTTCATGTCGCTGGAAACCGAGCTGTCTCCTTTACCACTATCCGCGTCTCCGATATCATCCTCCTCTTTCGTGTCTTTCTGTTCGTTATGACCCTCAACGACTCGTTCCTCGTGTAACAAGATTTGTCGGTTCTTCTCGAGAGTCTGTGTCAGCAGGGTGTTGCGCTTGTTCTGCTTGTGGTTACCAAATAAATCGTCTTCGAAGGAAATTCGAGCAGATTGCCGGACGCCACTTGAATATTCGCTGTTTTCCTCTTCTGGAACAAGGGTTCGTTACGAAAATCCTACGCCAATATCTTTCCTTTATTATTACATGAATTTTAAGAGATCTGATATTTTTATGATAACTGTAGTTTTGAATTAAAGAATGTAAAGATTACATATCTGAATAAAAATCTGCACCTTATTAGATTATACATATAGCTCAGGTGGCTAATCGAATTAAATGAGAAACGTACAGACACTGATTACGTACCAACAACGGCCTGCACAGCTACGCGCAAGTAGCCCTTCACGTCTCCCTTTTCGTTGACTATCGCTACTTTGTGGATCAACGGTACCGGGTACATAAGATTACTCAGATAGACAAACGATCTACCAATAGAAATATTATTAATTACACTTGGAACGTTTTACTGATCATAGTTCAGTTTGAATTATTTCTTACAAACCTGCCAACCATTCGGAACCATGGGAATCGATCATAAAATGGATCGCCGCCGGTGATTGATTCGATATTGAAATCCGGGGATGTTGGAGAGAGTTCAGCCTCATTATGGTACATTTCTCGCATCAATTCGAGTCTTTGTCTACGCAGATAAAACGAATATATCCAATCTCTGATTAATCCAAATAATTCCCTTCAGATTTAATCGAACATTGTCGAGAAGCACAGTGAAGAACACTCGTCGCATATACATTCACATTTATATCGTGTGATGCGTGTTCGAATGTATTCAGAAGTCCTGTCGTGTCAATTTTGTTTAAATATAGGGACATGAGAATTTAAGCAAGATCAGCTCATAATAATCTTGGAACTCGTAGGACTTCTTATTAAATTATTTCTGTCCCTTTATTTTCTGTTGTAACTATGTTAGAACTTACGTTAGAACTACGGTAGTGTGGTGAACAGTTTGCAGAAATACGTGTTCATACAACTAGAATCTACGTGATCGTTTTGTTTCCATTTGAGTATTCACAGTTCGTGTGAGAGGCACGTGCACGATGATAAACACGAAGCGAGAGAGTGTCAAAGAATTTTAGCCGCAAGGAGCTCACGTGTTCAGCGAGATACAATTGAATTCTGGCCAAACGAAGTTAATCTTTTAAATTCCCCATTTTTTATTGAATATAAAATCTAGAGATAGTAAAGAGAATCATTCTTATGTTTTCAAGTCTATTTTAAGCGCATTTATAGAATTTTTTGTTTTTAATAATCATGGTGGGGTAAATCGCGTTACTTCATTATTGAAGGACGAAACATGGTTTGCCATGCAGAGATCCTTGACAGATACACCTCGTCGAATTCAGCACAATTGCAAAGCGATGTACAATTCATTGGAATAATAGAAAGATAGGATCGTTGAATTCGAGAGACAGCGATAAGAGGGAAAAATTGATATTTTAGGCAGATGTCCGTGTAAAGAAGGCTTGACAGAAATTAGGAGAACGAAAAAAAATAGAGGATGGGCGAGAAGCGTGCGACGATAAAGAGGAAAGAGTCTCACGCGTTCGAGCACCAACCTCGAAGGCAAAAGATTTGCGAGCGAGAACTTCGGATTAGAGTAGGCGGTTAGACATTGGAATATATCCTCTTTGGCCTCCGGAGTGCTGGGGCTCGAGTCCTCGTTGTACACGTGTCGTATCAACTCCAAGCGTTGTCTACAAGTCAACACGTATTAACTTGCGTGAGTGTATCCGTGCGACCTTTATTTTTTCAAAATCCAGGCTCGTGTCTCATTAAAAAGCGGTGATAATATTCTCGCGCTTTTATCGGCCATTCGTCCAGCCGCGCGGCGTTTTTCAGTTTTCAGTAAAAATTACGAATGGGAAGGCATAAAAGTGGACGAAGGGAACCGATACTTCAATCATGATAATTGCTGAGGAATATTATTAGCGATTTTACGGAATCAAATAAATAGGAAACTGTTAGTATATTAATTGATACGAGTAATACACAGACAAGTGCATTTGTTGATTCCTCATTGATTACTGATAGAACAATTTACATGACTCACCCTGTTTAGACAAATAACGTAAAAGAGAGAGAGAGAGAAATTGAAGAATTTGACGAACCTTAGTTTATCGAGGGTCCAGTAGTGCGTTGCACCATTCTTTGTGTCTTGAACTTCAACCGCGACTATTGTACGCGGGAAT
>SHCU01000002.1:2291959-2315519 GCA_004307685.1 Ceratina australensis
ATTTTTTGTTTTTAATAATCATGGTGGGGTAAATCGCGTTACTTCATTATTGAAGGACGAAACATGGTTTGCCATGCAGAGATCCTTGACAGATACACCTCGTCGAATTCAGCACAATTGCAAAGCGATGTACAATTCATTGGAATAATAGAAAGATAGGATCGTTGAATTCGAGAGACAGCGATAAGAGGGAAAAATTGATATTTTAGGCAGATGTCCGTGTAAAGAAGGCTTGACAGAAATTAGGAGAACGAAAAAAAATAGAGGATGGGCGAGAAGCGTGCGACGATAAAGAGGAAAGAGTCTCACGCGTTCGAGCACCAACCTCGAAGGCAAAAGATTTGCGAGCGAGAACTTCGGATTAGAGTAGGCGGTTAGACATTGGAATATATCCTCTTTGGCCTCCGGAGTGCTGGGGCTCGAGTCCTCGTTGTACACGTGTCGTATCAACTCCAAGCGTTGTCTACAAGTCAACACGTATTAACTTGCGTGAGTGTATCCGTGCGACCTTTATTTTTTCAAAATCCAGGCTCGTGTCTCATTAAAAAGCGGTGATAATATTCTCGCGCTTTTATCGGCCATTCGTCCAGCCGCGCGGCGTTTTTCAGTTTTCAGTAAAAATTACGAATGGGAAGGCATAAAAGTGGACGAAGGGAACCGATACTTCAATCATGATAATTGCTGAGGAATATTATTAGCGATTTTACGGAATCAAATAAATAGGAAACTGTTAGTATATTAATTGATACGAGTAATACACAGACAAGTGCATTTGTTGATTCCTCATTGATTACTGATAGAACAATTTACATGACTCACCCTGTTTAGACAAATAACGTAAAAGAGAGAGAGAGAGAAATTGAAGAATTTGACGAACCTTAGTTTATCGAGGGTCCAGTAGTGCGTTGCACCATTCTTTGTGTCTTGAACTTCAACCGCGACTATTGTACGCGGGAATGGCCTTTCCTCTTCTTCTTCGTCGTCTACTGCGGGTAAAAGGTCCGGGGGAAGCGGCGAGTAAAGCGTATCCGTCAGCAAAGTAAATTGGAATTGAACCTATAGAATATAGATGACCATATTTAGAGTAGAATACTAGAAATCTGTTAATCTCCTAAACGCCGCGTGATCGATGAAAATTATAGAAATAATTGCTAGACCCAAAACAGACAAATGATTCAAATAAAGGATAAAGAAACGGCTCTTTATTTATTTATTGTAATATTTTGTAGAACATCAAAAAGGTGGTACGAACTTAGATAAAACCTTGGAACATTTTTAATTTTCAATAACTCAAAGTGTTTGTTCCACTCTGTTGAAAAAAATGTTCGTGACTAGTCTCAAATTAATTGAACATTTATTTGACACGATGAATAAAATATGATTTTGATGAAGATCTGAATTCTGATGGCATTCAATCGACAAATGGATTACGGATGTACCTTCTTTTTGAGTTCGACAGAAATAGCGTTAGCTTCTTTGAGGAATATAGCGTTGCCCCATAGATCGTCCCGAAGGCTTGTGAATTGATGGTACTTCCACTTGCGGAAGGCCCAAGCGGCCAGCTGGAACTCTCTCTCGGTCCAGTTGCTCTCTGCGTCAAACAAGGGGTTGACTGAAATGCAAGCCATTACCAGGCAAAACAGTCAGAGAAGCCAAGCAGTTTCGTGGATACCGGTTCCCTTCGTTAAAAGAAGACAATACCGTTCCGTTCACGATCAGATGATCATCTTGCGAAATCGTTTCCAATAAAATAGCAACAGTGTATCGATGATAACAATACGAAGAGCAACAAAGTAGAAAAGGATGCCGCATGCGTGCGTCGCAAGTCAATTGAACGATGAAATAGGCATTCAGAAAATATTCGTTACGTGCCATCTGATCGTCTCGTACAGATAGAATTTATAATGGAACGAGAATTAAGATAAAAGCCCATTATAAACTCCAAGCTTTTAACGAGTGGAATAGGACGATCGTATACTATCGCTTAAAATATCGTGAGAGATAAATGTTTCATAAACTATCTTAACTGAAGGAGATTTATAAATAGACCGTGGATTTTATGCATCTATTGAAAAATATAAAAAAATTCATTCGAAATTTAAATTTTATTTCTTACACTGATATTATACATGATTTATTTTATTGAAATACTACGAGTCTATTTATAAATATCCTACTTTTCTAACTTGAGAAATAATTGGTTCAATGCGTATACTCACCAAAGATATCCTCCTCGATGTTATTGAAATCTTCAGGCGTGTAGCTACTGTACATCGACATCGTCATGCTCTGTTCTTCGACTTGCCTTTGCAACGCGTCTATACGAGCCTCGTAGCTCTGCAGAAAAATGAAACCGCTCGCATCACGTAACATACATCGATCGTTACATAAAATATTGATTATGCTTTGAGATAATATACCTTTCTTTGCTCCTCGAACAATTGATCCGCTTCTTCTTTCTCTTTACGGAATTGTTCTTCCATGACTAGAAGTATCTTCTCCATCTCAGCTTTCAAATCAATTCCTTGCTTCTCTAGCAATTCTATCTGCGCGAAGTTCCAATCGACCGTTTCTCCGTTTCCAGGAGTTTCCGCTGGTGAACCTTTCTCTCGTCGTTCACGAACTACACATTCGTTAAAGTTTTACTCATAACACAGTCCAAAAAAATGTTCTCCATTTATTCGCAACATTAAAAAGTTAATTAGAGTTTTTATAGAATCGATTATCGTTGATAAACTCACCTTGATCCGGATGATTGAATCTGAACACGTGATTCTTTCCCAAGATCACCCGAGATCCTGTCTTCAATACAATCGGTTCAATAACCTCACGACCGTTCACGTAAATTAACGCTCCCTTCTTCGGGATCAGAGTAATAACACCTTCGTGGTTCTCGAACACGCAGTGCTCGCTTAATATGTGAGGGCCGCATAGCTGAATATCTTGGGGGATGTTAGCTTCGGCACTACCGATACGCGTGAAACCATCCTTGATGTAGTAAATCAAACACTCGGACATCAGCGGATCCTCGTTTAGATTCACCAAGTGCGGTGTTTTCTTTGGAGAGAAGACTCCGACCGTCACACCGTCTTCTTTTACGGCTACTCCCATCTCGGCGAATACCGCCTCGCGTTGCAAACGGATCAACTCCGTTCGTTTCAACTTCTCTTCCCAAGTCTCGTTCAATTCTGCAAATTTATTGATTAATAGTCGATTTCCATTAATAGTTAATTTTTTGTTATCAATTAATATTTACCAGCTATCAGTTTCTCCGAAGCTTGTAGTTGATCCACAGCTTCCTCGGCTAACGTGGATGTGGTGTGAGACGGGATCCTAGGTCGAGCTTCCTTCACGTCATCCTCGCGTTTGGTCGCGCGTACGATCTCGTCTCCTACGGGGCAAAAAGGATTGAATTCGATAACGGAAGACAAGAGATTGGAGTCCTGTGACGAGTCAGCCAGGGATGTAACACGCGATCTCGATAACATCAAAAGCCATAACTAAAGCGGTGGCATAAGTGAAAGAGAACATTTTTCAAGTATTTGTACCGCGGTCCGTGTTACGACGGAATTGAAATATATCTGATTTAGGGTCTGTTGTTTAATATGAAAAATGCTGATACGTTGTGTCCCATTAAGAACTCGAGATTGCTCGTTAAGCGCAGTTAAGTATGGAGGGATTTAAAAATTAAGGACTTTGTATGCGTCGGATAAGATATTGTTTTATAGACGAAATTGAGAATGAAATGATGGGACTGAAGTATTACAGTGAATACTTTTTCTATAGAAATACGAGGAGTATAATGAAAAATATATAGTACTCCTACGGATTGTAAGAACGGATATTTGTATGTTTATGCAAGTCAAGCGGCAGCGCTGAATCAAATAATGCTGGTCAACTACATGTTCGATAAGACTCGATCGATCTTCTCGTATCTAAACGAACGGTGCTCGCGTGTCACTGCGTCCGAGATGCGTTAAACTTGTCGATTGTCGAGTGCCATGCAATATCTTTAGGCTTGTTTAGGAACAACGTGATGGATCTAAGTAAGTAGGGTAATAAGCGAGGCAAACAATACGTGGAGAGGAATTCTGATACAGGTATAAAGCCTGAGTTTTTACACGTGAATGCCCGTCGCTCAGTTATTTGTATAACACGAAGTTCGAAGAGGAGAAACTAACAAGATATTTTCAAATGAAAAAGATCCAATGAATACGAGTGATTGCTCAGAAAATATTCTTATTATCCTGGCAACAGGAGGTCGTGGTAATAATTTGAACTTTTAGAACAGTATTCAATCGTTGGTTGCCTGTTTTAATGAGAAACATCTCATTTAAAGGCTGCTAATTAAGCCGACGAGAGACAAGGAACAATGATGTAATCATCGGACTGCTGGTATCACAAAATACAGAGAGTGTATGTAAAGGAAAAATGCGGTTCGCGCGAAGCAAAATGTAAAGAGAATTTTGCCGGGAATCGACAAGAACACAGGGAGAGAAATAAGATAGACAGATAGATAGATCATCGACATGTAGATATGAACAGCTCGTTGAGAGGAAAAGCGTATTCGAGAAATGAAAGAGAAAAATAATTCCTGTGAGACACCTGTCTCTTTCAGGATTAAAGAATGATTGTGCAAGACAGCCATCACTGTGTTTCATCGTCTTCTTTTCTACATATAATCAATAATACATTTTTCGTTCTCCATCTGTCGTGCTGCTCGAATAGACAAGAGGCAAGTGGCTAACAGTAATTGTTCTCTTTCATTATTCTTTTCCCACGTAACAAGCGATCCATGTCTGTACGCCGAGATGAGACAGACAGATGACACGCATTATGCACTTGGCCGTGAGTTAAGCGGACGTTCAAAGAATCAGGCGCAAAATAGTGGTCGATCGCCTCGGCTTTTAATTAATGTTTCTTTTCGCTGTGTGGATTGTCGGTGATTTTACTTACTAGGTTCTTTCTTTTCATATGTGACTTTGCCATCTGGCCCTACGTCAAGCACAGGGGAAACAAACAAAAAAATGTACTATGTAAATAATGTAACTCGTCTACCGCGCGCTACTCTCGTACAATTCTCATTCCACATTTTTATCACTTTCCCGTTACCGCGTGACATTCTTTTAACCATCGCTTGCCTTCTTCCCGCAACATTTTTTCACTAACGCCTTCTTCCTCTTTGAATATTTATTTTTTTTATTTGAAATTTTTTATATATTTAAGGAAGGCCAGCATGAATTTATTAGAAATATGTAAGGGATTATTTTGACTAATTGTATCAGACACATGCAAATTTTGTAATATTATTAGCAGCTCGGTAATGATCGCTACCATTGATAAATCATGTTAATTGAATACGAAACATTATTTGCACATGCCTGAAATACGGGTGTATTGCAATAGAGAGAGGAGCGTCATTCTCTGAAATTGTCAAATGGATACAATCGGAATAAGCTGACTCACCTTCTTGCACGTCAATACCCTCTTGTTTCAACAACTCCCGCAACTTCTGAATCTCCTCTTTGAGCTCTCGGATAAGTTTCGCGTTCGCGTCTTCGTTGACAACCGCCTTGCAAACAATTTGTTTCGCTCTGTCCGCGTATCTGTTATATATCAGAGTAAAGACAAAATTTTATTACTAAATATTAGAAAAGTGTTTTCAAAAGTGAAGCAAATCCATTTTTTAAGAAGTAAATGTTAATTATATTTTAATATTAAAATATGTTAAAAAAATTAATAACAGATAGAAAAAATTAGACGGGATGAATGAGCATACCGTAAAGTGGAGAGAGTCTCATCGTAATTGATGTCTGCTGGACTCACTGCCGCAATCATCGCTGTTTTCGAATTACCACCGAGATTCTCTCGCAGCAGCCACGTCAGAACGGAATCTCTGTACGGAATGAAATCAGCCTTCTTCTTCTTTTTAGTTGCCTGAACACGCACATAGACAAATTTTTATTTATAAAAATAATTAACGCGTATATGTATAAGTATAGATTGAAATTAATGATCGAACATCATTTTTACTCGGACGCGTGAACTCACCGCCTAAGAATCCATAGTAAAACGGCAGCAGAATAGATAAAAGATACATGTTTAAAATTCGGGGAATATCTCGGCAACTTTGAAAGGTTGAAATTGTGCAACTTTCATGTCAGAGAGTGTAACGTGCAGGCGAACGTTTGCTAGTCACGCGAGGATTTCTTATAGCAACGAGCTTGTCTTTACTAGTTATCACATCGTATCTGACACTTTTAATAAGAACGTGCATGACCATTTCGTTCGTTGAGAATAAGTAATGTTAGGAGTTTACTTACGATCTCTGCTAGGGCACTGATCACTTTCCCAAGGGTAGTCAAGCTTTTGTTAATGTTGGCACCTTCCTTTAGCCTCGTGCCCTTAGCTCCAGTAGAATCAGCCCTTTCGGAACCGGCCAAGTCGACCAACGAAATCTTGCTCACTTTCTCCGTAACCAACCCCGTCGCAGAGTCCTGTTTCTGCTGCGTAAAGAATATCGTGAACACGGCGTGAGATCTGCTAGACGTCTCGTTCATGTTTGTCGCTGCCACCGTTCTGAAATTTCATTATCCATTATCTCGCTTGTAACATAATTTCAACTCCCGTTACACGCACCTTGCTTTGTTTCCCTCGTCGATGAGATCGTGGATATCTTGATAGGACATCACCGCTAACTTCGACAGGTCCTCGACGTACGGTCCAAGAAGAGGGTGTTCCCGGACCCGGAGATTCCCTTTGTTTTTCGGATTCAATAAATCCCGCACCCTTTCGCAGTATATCTCCATGTAACTAACTTCCACGGAATACTTGAGGCACTCGTTTGAATTGCGACTGATTTTTCTAAAGAGGTCCTTGCAAATTTGTGGTATTATCCCCTCTTGACCCTCTTCCTGCTTGCCCATCATCGTGTACGATTTGCCGGCACCGGTCTGCCCGTACGCGAATATGCACACGTTGTAGCCTGCAAACAGTATTTTCCAACGTTTCATTGATAAATGAATTTTGTCGTCAATTATAATTTATTTTTAGAAGAGACAAGGCAAGGGGCAATCTCAACTTTTAAATATCTGTCTACGTCCCACGCTCACTGAATATGTGTGCGGGAATGTGTGAATGAATTCATGCCAATTCCTATCCATACGGAATGCGTATCAGTTACTGGATGTAAATTCTGCGGTATGGGAGAATTCGGGTTGGACGGTGTCTGAAGAATCTGACATTTGGTAACGAGCTTACCCTCGAAAGCGTGCTCCAGCATCTCTTCGCCGATATCTTTGTAGACCATTAGTTGCGAAGAATAATTTCCGTCGTTCGGCTAAAGAGGAAAAATTGTACATTTATTATCTGTTCCCGATATTGAAACTAACCACGCTTTTGTTAAATAATTATATAAAACGATGATCATCAATCAAAGGGGAAATCTAACAAAAGCGAATAAATAATAATTTTAAAAGAATTGATCAAAGCATCCCTGATCAGTTGATTATGTTCATAAATTAAAGGGATATCTTTTCGCTGCTTCATTCATATTTTATTTCGCATATAAACCCACAGTCTAGTAATAATAGTTAAATATGTATGCATGATCATGAGGAGTAGGAAAAATTAATGCGCAGCAATCTGTGAAGTGTTACACAAGTCAGTCTTACAAGCATTATCGATCAGTGACCTTAAGTACAAGCTTCATAGTAAATAACCGATTAAATATGAATCAGTAGGCTATTTTTACTAAACAGAGGAATAAAAGAATGTGGATAGAAAGGGTTTAATTATCAACGACAAGAGTACTCACGTCCATGGAAAAATAGGAATAATCGTAATTGAAACTCTTGACCGCATCTTTGGTGCCCGGTGGTGCTTTGGGGTTCAATATCGCTGTAACACGCAACAAAGGAAATAGGTATAATAAAAGAGAGGACCTGGAGTAATTCTCTTATACGTAGCCGTATTTTTCTGTGTAACGTATCCTCAAGAAACTGAAGCACAAAATTATATTATCAGTTAAGAAAAACAGGGAAGCCCTATAAACCAGTAGCGAAAAGAATTTTCTCTCGGACACTTCCTACTAAAATAAATGTTGTCCGTGCCGTGTGTATCTTCACACCAGCTGTGTAAACACAATCACAGTGATTGGACGACGAATCAAAACAGGAACAAACAGTCAGTTCATAAGTTCAACTTGCGAGTTTTTCTATCTTTAAATTTTTAATTGGAAGAGAAATAGTAATCAAGGCAAGGCGAGCAGTAAGAGTAGAGTCGAGCGAATATATTAAATCAATTTTGCTTACAAGTAGTGCTGCCGGTCATTTCGATGATGCATTGTGCTTCACGGGCGATCTCCCGGTTGTTGAAGGGCCGTACCCTCACCGCCACCTTTACCGACGACATTTTCCTTCTGTTTTTAATTCAGCGTCGGATTTATGTCGGCGGCGGTGCTGGCGATTAACGTTTCCTCCTTCTGCGAAGAAAAAAATACGAATTAAGATAAATGAGAGTCGCTGCACCGGAAAGGGGAAATACTGTTCACTGACTGTTCCATTCAACGATAGATTACTATGGAATAAAATGTAAAGAACGAGTCTCCGTGTAGATTACATTTTTTTAAATTCAACGACCGCGGAAATAATAGAACAACGAGGAGTTGCAAATGTTAACGAGATTCTCGCAAGGTGATAAAACACTGTATTGGAAAAGTTTGATCGAGTTTATTATGGTACATTGAATTAGACTCTGGTCAGGGCCTCAACACCGTAAGTTTCGTGACGCCGTCAATTACTAGCAAATGAGAGTAACTGGTGCATGGTGAACGCGGTGCCGAGGATCGATACCCTTACAAAAGGTTCGTCGATCGGTGGATAATTATCCTTATGCTCTCGAAACAATCGACAAACGAGCCAATAACCATCAATCATCAACGCTCAAGCAAAAAGGACGCACAGATTACGGTCTGCCTGTAAATCTGATCTCACTGACAAAACGATTTTCAATGTCTGGTTAAAATAGTTGAAAAACTAATGAAATTATATTATAACCGAAGAGTAAATACTAAAATATTAAAAATTTAGCATAAAAAACTGTTAGCAGTACACTGCAGAACGACTGATATAAAATCACACGTGCGGCTTAATTTCATTTATTAGCAAAGGTTCCAAATAAACGTGTCCAGCGAATCGTGAAATAGGGATCAACGGATTGCATTTAAAACCATTCGAGCCTTTAACAGAAGTATATTTTTAAACGACTGGTCCTGCAGTGTCTGCTCAATAGTCGACCTGTTCTACTAGCAGCTTATCGACATTCTCGTACAATCTCGCCGATTCAGCTTGCATCGAAGAGCGCGTATTACGTGTAAAATTAGCCCACCGGAGGTTTGCCATCCGAGATTTTCGTTTTCATATTTCAGATCACCGGAAGCAATTATTCGGTACAGTAGTCTAATTAAAAGTTAATGAGAATTCACAGTCCCATTAATGTTTGATTAGCGCGAGGTCCTGTTTTGAAACAACTATTAAAGTTTGAATTATGGTGGCACGATCGATATCAAGGATTGAGAGCAAGGAAACTCAAGATTACCTTCTTGTAATTCAATATTCTGAAGAATGACAGGTAATTGGCACTGCGAGTAAATGTATTATTACTCGCAGATACATCAAAGATGCTTGCCTCTGGATCTCTTTTCAAAAACGATGGAGACTATAATTAAGAAGAGCGTTCCTCTTGATTGGATATTATGATCCATTTTTTAAATGGATTCCGCTTGAACCAATAGCTCTTTGAAATTTGCACAATAAAGCTAATTTCGTCTACGTATACTCTTTATTTATAAGGCTCAATAAGAAAAATTTACAAGAGCTATTCAACTTCTTTTGACGAGGAATAAAGAAATATTTGCAGTTAAAAACAAATTCTTACAATGACGTGGACGAGATTCAATTTTCACCAATCACTTTTCATTAATCGCCTCAATAAAAATTCTATTACCGTAATGACACTCAGATCGAAGGAAAAGCTCTGATATGACGCAACACTATCCAAGGTATTTACGTCAATGGCATCGCTGAAATAATGCATCTGCATTTCATGAAGATAAAAATGCTAATAAGTTTCAATTTGAATATTATTATCGGAGATGCTCGAAGTTGTAAAGCGTTATCAAAGTTTCCTAATAATCACTGTACGTTTTTACGATGAACCGAAGTTACGAAACCGAAGATTTTGTCAATAGAATTTCAATGGGAAACAACATCATCAGAATAGTTGAATCGATAGTCCTGTTGAAAAAAAAGTGCAACCGACGGCTGACTACGCGCTGACACGAATCACTTGAAGAGACCGTGCAGTACAAGTACTGCGGTAATCCACTCGATGTTACAATTTAAATCGTAACAATCGTTCGATGGACACATAACTCGTTTCCCATACAGTTGTCCGATGGAGTATAAAGATATACGGAAGAGCACTCATTGTCAGAAAAATTTCATTTATAAATCCATATTTTTTCTGTATGCGCTCCACTGCGTAGAACATTTAATTATTCGAACATACCATTAAAATACGAACGTGCATACGCACGGAAATTCCTGCTAACCCAATATTTCAATCGTACATTCATACACGTTCTCGTATTTTAATGGCACGTTTGAATAACCGTGAAGATGTATCTGTTGAATATTCTCTATTATTGCAACGTACGTCTTTGTCCGAGAGATATCAATTGTATCTGGAAAATATGGAACGTACGAAGAATTCGCGATGTATATACCGCAGCGTAAGTATATATTACAGTGTTTTATGTACCTCGAGAGATTCTTGGAAAGTATTAGCTCCGAGAAAAGTATCCTTCCTTTCGTCGAACGATATCTATCAGCAAGTTAGTAATTAACATTCAGCTTCTTTGCACAGATATCGATTAGGACGGTTAACGGCAAAAATAGATCCGTATCTACATTACCATAAGTGAACTAAATTTAAATTAAGCTTTAGCAATGTTTACCTTTTACGACGCCGCTTAAAGCTGTACGAGACCTTAAGTAAAAGCAACGACAATGGATACTAGATCGGATGTTACATTACTAAAATCCTAGAAATAGTAGACATTTTGCAAAGCTATTATAAAAGTTAGTACATCTTGGATTCTTGAATGAAACAATTTATGTTCCAATTATGAATACGGATCTAACAATGTCTTTTTGTAATGTTACATAATTGTTGATAAATGTTTTAAGAATATTTTGAAGTTGAAATAATATTAATGACATTATTTAAAACGATAAATATAATTTTGTTCTAAGAGCTTATCATTTCGAATATTGTATAAAGCCATTTATCAAATTCTTGCACTTTCGGCAGAGATCTTATAACTCATGCAACCATAACACTTTCCCTGAAACATTTTATCTTTACGCACACCGGCGGTAAGTGTTCGCGAGGTATAACTATATTTCGGACAAATAGAGCGAGGTGCATAACGTCGTAAATGGGATACTGCAATTTCGCGAAAGCGTAGACCGCTGCGTACATTCTTGAGATGAGCGTAAAAACATAGCCGCCGCGTAATCGATAACAGGCAACCGTGGGGCCTCGAGTTTTACGTCTACGTCCGGTCAACGAAATTCCAATTTCCAATTAGCGTACGTTCGAATCTCCAGTAATTCGATCATCCGTGATCGATTTGAACACGATTGACGTTGCAACGCGTGTGCCCGGTCTTCAATCGGATTAATGCCCTTCCCCACCCAGCGTCACCCCGACGCCTTGATTCGACTGACAATTAATTCACCTTTTCATCCGATCTTAACAAAATCGTTCGTACTCGATGAATTAATCGCGTTCACCAGTACGTACGTACGTCTGTCGACTGATCGCGAGCTGACCGGAAATGCGAGAGGTTGAAGAGAACCACTGTTATCAACAGTTCACATGAAAAATCGACGAGCTAACGGAATAATAACACTGCGTAAATAAATGGCATGAAAATATCGCTGGGCACGATATAATCGATACGAAAAAGGTTCGAGGCTGTCGTAGAAACCCGAACGGGCGTAGGTGAAAGAACATCCGCCGCCGTGTACGTGGATTTTCACGATCGATCGTCGTAACGGAGATGCTCCTATGTGGCTCTTACCTCTCCGTTGGGCACCGAAAATCCAACTTTTCAACGATCTCTCCGAGGGAAATCGGGTGCTGATTCCGTGGGACGAGCCGAACTCGATGGCGGACACTTGACACGGAAACTTGCGGCCGACGAGAACACTGATCCCCTCGCGGTTTCACCACTAGGTCACACTGATTATTCTTCGATTCTCAAAATATTTAATCGATACGTACGTGGACATTATAACGCATTCGTCCACGTATCGCTCGCGGCTGAGCGTGTACGCGCGTGCACCTGTATTTCACGTAGACACACACCACAAACACACACACACCCTCTCTCTCTCTCTCTCGCTCTCGCTCTCTCTATCGCTCGCTCACCCGATGCTCTGGCGAACCACCCTGATAATCGAGGACGAGACACTGCGACACCCCCGATCGGCGGTCGGTCGTCGAGTGACGAGTACCAAATAAGCGCTTGCGCATCTACCCCTTGGCATTAGCCGATGACCAAGTTAACCCGCCATCTGCTGGTCACCCGGTAATCACGGAAGACTCAACCTCGACGAACGGGGAAGGAGTGTCCTTTGAGCCCTTCGGCTCGGCTTCATCCTAATTCGTCCCTTCTGGTTAAACCTCTTTGAGTCTTGCTCCTTCTTCCAGGGCAACGGCTCGCTTTTTAACCCGTCCTATTTAATAAACTGGCTCCCGGAGCAAGGGAGACTTTTAACCCCTCGTCGATTCCATCGAGCAAATCTGCTACACGTTTTTCGCCTACTTCTAACGGTCATATATCGATTCGAAATAAAATTGTCAGTTTCGGTGGTATCGCTTAATTACGAGAGATTTCTTGTTTTCTGAACACGAGACCAAGAGTCGTTTTACTCCCTCCGTTGATTTATGTCCGAGGTGTGTCACGCGGATGCAATAATTTCGTTGGAGATTAGAAAAAGTTGAATACCACGATGACATATACTTTCCATGACCTCACCCTTTTTTTTTCTCAAACACGCCCCCGTAGCACGTAGCTGCATTCCTTTTCAAGCGAAATCGAATCGCATACCAAAATAATTCGCCGCATACGACGTTCTTATTTTGTCTTTGTGTGCACGAGCACCGAACGCGGGCATCGTACGCCTCATCAAAAGACGACTGCGCAACAGTTCTAATTGAAACTATCGATCATCGTTTTATTCGCGGCGACTGTTCGTCGTTACAAATTCACCGACCATTTTGCAAATGTCCACAAAATCTCATCGGCGCGTGCAAACCGACCAGACGAGCTCCTCGGTATCGATTCGACAAAATTTTCTCGGTTGCACGCGTAACTCGCCCGATTGGACTGCCGGTCCCGATATTTTCTCCACGATCGCGTTTCAACGCGGAAGGGTGCCCCGCGGACACCCTCAGCTTCCCCGCGTAGGCGTTCATGGGGACCCGGATGCAACCGGATACACGTCACTGACGTAAAACTTCAATCGACGTGACTCGATGCAATTTGTAAATTGAGAATAACGCTTTGTTTACGCAACCGCCACGTCACTAGGAATTAGAGAATTAGAGGTACTCCATGTTAGGGTGAATCATCGAATTGATTTTACGTAACGATTTGATTGAACCACTGTATAATCGTTTTACGAGTCTCATTAAACGCGGCTTCGCCTACCTCCTTCTGTGCCGGCTCGATTGTTGATCGTGGTTGCTTGATACAATGCACGTCTGCGATATCAAATAATTAATTGTTATTAAACTGCGGATTTCGTGTGTTTAATAAATATGCAAGAAATAAAAGCACTGTAATTGATCTGTAAAACAAAGTGAATATTACGATATTTAAATGATAAAAGAAACTGTTATTTAAAACACATTTTTGATATTGATACCATAAATACTTCATTTTATCCGCAGTCTGTTAATCATAGTATATTGTCCCATTTCTACTCACTGGTTTAACGCACTGCATTCACGCGTTATGTTAGAGGTGAAGTACTTTCACAGTCATTTAATGTGAAACGACTGCAAAGGGTTAAAATGATAGAAAAAAGTAATTAGTGAGTAAAAATTATTACGTGAATCGAGAGATTTATTAATTAGATGATTTTCAGAGATGACAGGTACTTTTAATACTTTGATGAAGTCAGTAAATTGATTATCTTGTTAATTAATCACTACACATAATGATAGCATGATGTTAGTGGAGAATTGTAAAACACGGATGTGTACAGCGATGGCCATCGGGATAACATGAAGAACCGGCCATTTCCTCGAGAACTTCCTCTCGCTGTCCTCGTGGGAATTTTTTATTCACCCAACTTTATCGAGTACCCTGACCGTAAAAGGTACCCAAATAACCGAACCGTAAGCGTAAAACTCGAATCGAGTTCCATTCCACGCGAGAGAGTAATTTCTACATCTCTAATCGGTGTCACGTGTGATTCAAATTCGTAAATTCTCGAAGTCCCGATGGAACGGTTCGATCGTTTATTAACCGGCAGGAAGGTGCGGTAGATCTAACCGGTCAGAAAATAAAGTAACGATATTGCTGCAGCAGCAATAAAACGTTTAATCCCCATCGTGTCGTAGTCCTAAGCTCCTGCAGAAAGATAGCCTCGACTAAACTACGAAAGATCATTTACTAGGAATAGTAAAATAAAAACTATCTCGTCAACGCGATAAGAATTAAATCGTTTAATTCGAGTTGTGTTCAAACAGTTTAATCGAAATTATTTTATCTGCTCGTTTTTTTTTACCGTTCACAACTCGGCAGATGTCATCGGTGATGGAACGCGTGTATTTACACGGTGCTCGTTCGATGTTGTTAAATATGGTCATTCCGTCCGAGTAGGTGAAAGGTTTCCGTCCGAGCATTTACTACATAGAAGCCACCCCTAAAGATGTGACAGGTATAGGGGTTGCTGGGGAGAACAAAGGTCGCGCACCCACCCCACGCCAGTAGGCCTGTAATGTCTGTTTATGCAACAGATTGTGGAAACTCATTCGCCACGGACCCGAGCTAATAATCCGTCGGGTAACATTTTTACTTCGTAACAAACCTATCGATCTTTTTAATACGAAGACGATAAGCTGTTATTTACAGACGTTATCTCGCTCGCGTACGGGGTTGATGTTACGTCTTCGTAAAATGAAAATCTCCAGTAAATGAGTCACACGTTAGTGACGTCAGGGCATCTGCTCGACACTCGGGGCCCACGCTTTTTCATAAACTGAGCATTCTGTTACGTTGGGTACTAAAATGATCTCTGGCCATCGCCGCGGAGAGCCCTCAATAACAAATGAGATTCACCTCGTACGAGAATAAGTGTGATACACTAAAAATAAGATTTCTCCGACGAGGAGTCTTATTTAACGCTAAATTTACCGACAGTTTTTGATTCCTATTTGTAGGTGTATTGCTTATAGATAGTGGTGCTATAATTTAGTTGATTAATGATGATTAAATAAAATTGCATACTTTAAGAATATTCCAATACCGTTTTATACCTACTTCTTATAGAAAGATTTAAAACTGGTTATTTAAAAAGTGCACGGTAAGTATTAAAAAATCTCATTAAAAGAACTGACGAAACTAGCTTCGAATTTTTCTCCTATCTAATTTAGATATCATATGCATTATTATCGATGCATAAAAATGACCTGTAGTGTCAATCGCTAAAAATAAAATTTCTCGTAGGAGGATTATTATTTAAAAAATCCCACTTATGAAACCTACTTCGAATTCGCCTGACATCTAATTTCAAAATGGCATACACATAGATTTATGATGATGCTAGGTGCATAAAAAAGACCGTGCGTTGCGGATCACTGAAAATAAAATATTTTTCGAACGAGGATTGCTATCTAAAAAACTCCTACTCGTGAAACCTCCTTAAAATTTTGCTGCCATCTGATTTGGATGTGACATAAACGTGGACTTGCGGGCGATAGCCATATAAAAATTATCATATTCTGTGATTGAAGAAATAAGATTTCTATTAAGAGAATCCCACTGACGGAACCTGACTCGAATACTCCAGCCGTACGGATCTAATTTGAGCTCCGCATACATATGCATTCACCACCGATGCTGGATGCGTAAAAATTACCATGTAAATTGTCGTAGCCGAGCTGAAAATAGCAAACCTGGCGCCGGAATTTATTTAACGGTGGATTCGCCGAACAATTTTCCGACGGCGAGAACCGCGTGCACTTATTCTCACTAATTACTCGCTTACGACATCGCGTTACCCGAGGACGTACGATACTTATAAATTAACGTCGAAATAAAAAATAAGAAGCGAACCAACAAAGCCGGGGGGGTGCAACATTTTCTTCCAATGCAATTGCCCTAATTTTTCCATTCGTATAATTCTACGTCCACCGTCTAGCTCCGGTGTAATTATGATAAATTGATCGTAAACATATCAATCCTGATTATCACCAGCGACGCACGAAGGGTCTGGTTTCAAAGAACCATCGCGATGGCATATCGCGCTACATTACTTTTAAGTGATTAAAGCATATACATATACATATACGTATACCCAGCGAAATTACATTTAACCCCGTTCTACCGTCGCAAAGGAGCAACTCATTTTTCCTGCGGTACAATTACCCAGGGATTCTTATGAAAGATCGTTAAGGAATTCATTTTGCCCGATTACTCTCGGAGGTACGAGTTCGAAAACGGGTGCACCTCGACCCGTTCGTCGATTAAAGAGGAATCTCGAGGGTAAGGGTTAATTGAAAAATGCAAGGGTAAGGCGACGGACAGAATCCTAGCGATCTATGTTCGGAAATATTCGAACGATCGATCGGAAGTCGCGGCGGTATGCGCGCGTGGATGCCCGATAGGAATTCGCCCTCGAAAAGTGTTAGTCGATTCGAGACCGGTAGTAGTAGGCGGCTAGAAGGAAGACGGCGGTGAATATGGCGTCGGGTTTGTGCGCGCGTCGATCGACATCGTGGTCCAGGGTCGTGCATGCCCGCTTTCTCCGTTTTATGGACCAATCGCGCCGCGACCTGGGTGAGAAAATCAATAGACGTAGAAGCCGGAGGATGACGTCAGTCTGCAACCTGACGATCGACCGATGCGACGACGCGGGCGGCGCCGGCCAATTTCTACAGGAGCAATCAATAAATAAAGATATCCACGACGTCGGCATTTACCGTCTGCGTAACTCTTTATTCCAATTTCATGGGAATATCCTGCTATTACCCGGTAGGAATCGAGTTTGTTTCGTAATTGCATCCCCCTATTCATGGAAGGCTCTTCGTGCACCCTCGAGGGCGCTCGTACGACCGAGCAGCTACTCGCGGTTTCGAGCCGACGCGGCGATATTATCGGAGGAAATCTTATTAGTACCTCAAACTTATTAGCCCTAAGAACAATAGATTTATCTTGTGTTAGGGAATAAGTGCATAAAGATCCACTATTCGCTTCGTCGGAATATCTTTGCATAAGAATGGAGATAACCGACCTGATCTATTTTTCGTTCGTTAAACGAATGTTTTTGACATAATACGTTGAGGCGTTCAGTCAACTGGATGAACGAATTATTTTTTCGCAAGGATAGCTTTTATGAGCTTGTACCATTGACGTACGTCTATATTCTATGAGGAACCATTCTGGGAACGTGACTGCGACATACGATCTTCGTCGTAAAATTCTTCCAAAGTTTATGACTCTCAGTCAGACATTATCTGAATTTGAATTTGAAACAGGAAAACTCTTGCGATCATAAACAGCTGACGTTTTATGCATACGTTACATAAAATGTTGTATGCAATTATTATTAAAATCGTATTTTCTGAAACATATGTTGAGGAATCCAATTATGCAGATTTCATGAATTTTAGAATTTGTCGATCGAATTATGAATTCTTGAAAATTTTGTGTAACATAGGTACACTGCAATATGTAACATTTATTTATATATATTCATAAATGCATAAATACTCAGAGTCTAGCTGGAATCGAAGCATCAAATTTATACATACCGTTTTAAATGCTAAATATTATAATTTTGTAGGCCACTAATTATGAAATTAATTAGACGTTGTTACCGTTTGTAATAGGAACACTGTTTAACACGCGTAGGTAATTCGCAGCGTACTGAAATCCAGTTTAATAACACTTTAATTAACATTTGATAAAATAAATATAATTATGCGCGTCGATGTAAATGTAAATGCATAATCACATTAACATTAAATAATGTTAGAGAACATCTGTGAACAATTCTGTACCTAGCTTCGATCTTTAAAATGAAAACAATTCCGCATCGATTCAAGATGTTAATATTTCAATGGCCTCATTCAGCTATCGTTTGACAAACAAGCAGCAGAAACATCAGTGCCAAATATGTCTATATTTTCCCTTTGCAATTTACGATGTTGATTTCTGTTTTCTTGAGTCCTTAATTTTTGTCATTTTTCTCATTGCACATCAGCGTGAACACATAATTACTGAGCAATGCAACAATAATGCTATTAAAACATTTGTGAACAATTTTGTATCTAGCATCGATCTTTAAAATGAAAACAATTCCGTATCGAGGATGTTGATTTTTCATTAACCTCCCTCAGCTATCGTTTAATAAACGAGAAGCAGAAACATCATACTGATGCCAAATAGTTCCTTATTTATACAATTTATATATTCTGCTCCTCTTTCAAATTCATTCTTTAATTTTGATCATTTCTAAACTATCAACGTTCGTATTTCATTGCACGGCGAATATTTTAATAACATGTCCGTAACGAACTTAATTCGGCACAAAGGTTTAATTTATGCTGCGCAATCTTTTCATCATCAACCTTCCGTGAAGTTGCACCTGCATACTCTAATTTCAAAAGAAAAAAGCGAACCCTGGAAGCGTGTTATAGTTTCCTCGTAACGATCCGCGTACCCGGCAAGTGTTAGTGCGAAAATATACGATCGGGCGACTTCGCGTTTTGCCAGTACATATATATATATACTTATATATATAAAAAAAGGAAGCACGCAGCACAGAAGCAAGTCGATTCGACGCGCGTTGAATAGAAAGGGCGAAAGCGCCACCTTCGATCGTAATTAAAACTTTACCTGATGCACGAACGTAAATAGTGAGCCATTCAAAACTCCCTGATTAATTGATTTCGAGGATATTCAGTATCACACAATTTTTACACACACACGAGGACCGGTAAATATTGGGCAATCATCCGTTTAGGATGATACCATAAAAATCAATGAAAATCATAGATGAAAACGTTACTTAGTACGCGGAAGCGCGGAGTTACTTACATTTCATAGAATACCGAGCTTCGTCCTAAATACAGTTATCAAAAATTGTTAAGCTTTTACAAGGGTCCTCTGACAACCTCAATATTGAACGAGCTAACAGTGGAACATTTTACGAAGTGAGAAAAATACGATATGCACGAGTTGAGAAAAAAACGGTTGACTAAGAGCGTACCGCATTTACTGCACACTCCATGCAGAGTAGATGATACACAGGGAATTAATTCGCGGCGCAGACGATGTCAGGGGCTCGCGATACGCTGGATGACGCATCGCGTACGAGCCAGCGACAGCTGCTACGATTCCGCTTGGTTTCCGGCGTTTATAATGAACGTGCTATTAGCGCGAGTGCGTTAAAAATTGACAATAATGCCTTTGACTCACCAAATACGTAGGCAGTGACGTGAAAACAGCTGAGATCCTCCGGCCATACTGGTTCAGGTTCCGCGATGTTCCCACAATACGACGTGTGTACACGTCGCGACGCGCGAGGGCAATTTTGCTTGAACCGATCGATCGTCAAACGCGCGAGTGGTTACTCTTTTCCTTCTTTCTCGGCGCTCGGTGCAGCCCTTACGGCGTTCGCGTTTATTCTCATTGAACCTAGTCCCTCCGTCAGTGCACAGTAAATATTGGCACTACTTCCTCGCTGAATGGACTGACAGTCCGCTGTTCGCCGCTGATTCGAATACAAATCTCATCGAGATACTGTTCTTATCGATGCATGATAATCCGAAGCGCACGCGACTTGTTGCGCGCGAACATTTTCATATTCAATTTTCACGTGCAGTTTAGATCATGAATTCTTACATGTGATATTGTAAAAGAATTAGTAAAACTCGTTTTAATCCGTATTGCTTTTTCATTTATTATTATATACGTGTAGATTACATACGAAATGTGTATACAAAATCACAACGTCTTCTCAAGACGGATGAAATAATGGAAAGTACAAATTAATCCTCGGAAAAAATTCATACTAGATAGAATTCGGCTTATCCATGCTATCGTACTTTTATAAGGTTTAACAACCGGCAGCAGCCTTGAAGCGGTTGCTAACATCTTTCCAATTAACAATATCAAAGATAGCCTTCACGTAATCGGGTCGAACGTTCTTATATTGCAGGTAGTAAGCGTGTTCCCAGACGTCGATTCCAAAGAGCGGTACCAAACCGGTGGTAGCTTGCAGAGGGTCCTGATTAGCGCAAGTGGCTATCCTTAGCGATTTTGACTTCGGGCAGTAGCCAAGCCAACCCCAGCCGGAACCTTGAATTGCGACTGTGCTCTCGCTCAACTGTTTCTTCATTTTCTCTAAGCTACCGAAGTCCTCTTCGATTTTCTTAAGAAGAGCGGCTGTAGCAAAAGTAATTTATTAATATCTGAATGCGAGAATTGATCATGTTCTGCGTACCATCTGGTTGGCTACAGTCCGGCGAAAGATTACACCAGAAGATCGAGTGATTTAGGTGACCACCTCCATTGAATTTAATAGCAGGTCCCAACGCGATCTGCGTATTAACGTCACCCTTGGCGGCGGCTTCTTTCAATTTTTCCTCGGCAATGTTTAGATTGTTCACGTAAGTCGCGTGATGTTTAGAATGATGAAGCTGCATAATTTCGGCAGAGATAATTGGTTCCAACGCTTTGTAGTCATAAGGCAATTCAGGGAGGGTATGTTTCGCCCTCGTGAATGTGTCTTTGCTAGAAATTTAAACGTCAACTAAATGTAAGCTCAATACCTAATATCCTTATTTAAATTCGATCCTATTTACATTTTTTTAAAATATTAATATCTGGTAATGAGAACTATCTTAATTCTTATCCCATTGATATCTACTTTTCATATACCACATACAAAATATGATCAACTGTTGTTTTATTTTGGCTCCGTATGTACTGATATTCAAATATCAAATTGACAAGGTGCTTATCTAATATATATCAGCATGCCAGAGGTCAGACTAAATTTGTAATCGTTCTTTATACACATTTTCATTTAACAAGTATTAAATATTCACATAGAGAGCTGTACTTACGAAACTCTGTTTGTAATTATTACATTTGACAGATACGTCAAAAAATGAATTAGTCAATTCTTAAGAAATAATCGCTATGAAATATGTATAACATCCCTAAATATATAATTGGACTATATTACTAATAACGAATGGATTGAATTATGTATATATGTTAGAGAGAAGAAATTCGTTTAATTCTTAATTTTTAATCATTTTCGTAAACATATTTCAACAGCTGTAGATATCGATTCTTCATATAAGGTGAGTATGCAATAATTATAATGTTTTTAAATAACAAAATTAGCGTTTACGGCTTCATGTGCTAGGTTAGAAATTATATAATATCAACTGTAAAATGAATTTAAATGAAAAATAACAAAGACTTACATCGCGTTGGAGAACAGGGCTCGTTTTGCTGCGAACATCACCGTGACGTTAGGGAATCAAGTCGCCCCTTTCAATCAGATCCACAAAAACACAGAGTACAAGTTGGTGCGAGAGTCGATCGCGAACTTTATCGTACGGCTGCGAATACCTTAATGCCAATGTATGCCGGAAAACGGCTCAGCCGCCGACTGCCAACCTACACTAATATCAATTATATTACGTCACTATTTGTTCTTCTTCCATTCGGTAAAACCAGGGATATCGAGCACTTTTTCCTCAAGGGAATTTCCGTAACAATGCATGCTACGGTGATCTCATAAATTGAGAGGAAAACGATTTGTAAAGAATACATGTTCGCTTTATTAATATGAGGAAAATTGCACATTTCATAATTCCATATCATCTGTAACGTTCAGCGAAACTTAATTTTTCTATGTAACGTTTGTATATATTTGGAAATGAGTAATGGGTCTAAGAAATTTGATGTTCCACGCGTGTAGGTATACCGTTCATTATTGTCATAAATAATCGGAGATATGTATGTATGAGTTAGGAAATAGTTTAATTGCTTAGTAATTACGTACACACTATACAACGATAATAATCGATTCTTAAATAGAAAATATATTTTAATTGAATTATGCATAAATCATATCTGCCCTTCTTATTTCGACGCGTAAGGGTGAAAACGGAACTGAATATCATAAAGAGTAAAATTGGAATTGAAGATTCGGATTCCCTAAGAAAAATAGTAAAAAACATGCTTCTCGAATACAAGGATAGTATAAAATAGCAGTATAAATACTTTGTACATCTGTTCCTGAAAAAAAAAGAAAATAAGAAATACAACTTTTCCCGTTCCATGATCTTCAAGCTCAGTCCGAAGTATTTTTTTTTACTGAAATTAATATCGTTTTGTATTTCATATATAATTTACAGATATTTAATAAATCTAACAATTAGATCTCAGTTTTATTATACACAATTAAAAGCACATTTCTCACGTATCTATAAACGAATGTCGACTCGTCTCGTGATGAAAAACCAATACATACATACAAATTATTGCACACATGATCGTGTATAAATCTAAACGTATGTGCGTCGCCGTGTACCATCATCAGTGTATTAACATTTGTGTATTTACATAATAGAAAAGAGATAGTCCTAACTGTTATTACTTCATTGTTATTTACGACCATTGTGATTGCTTGAAACGATCTAAAGAGATGAGCTACTATCGGTTTCTCAACGAATTTACAAAAAGCCATTAAGAAATCTTTGAAGCATACCTGTTACAATGAATATATATGTATATATATATATATGTGTGTGTATGAATTTTGTTACAATGAATATTAAGAAAATTTCACATGGTTTATTCGCGAGCGAAAAACATCCCAGCTATCTACCCTTTTATTTCGCGTTATTCTGTATACGCACGACGTAAATAAATGTAGTTTCTGTGGCATTATCGTGATTCTAAAAACATCCGAATTAAAGTATGTATTTACAAGTACATTGGCAAACTGATACGCAAATTCATATAAAATAAAATGATATTTACCAATTATCCAATGATTTAGTGTGAAATTAAAATAGATTTCAACTTACATTTCGCAGTAAGTCACGCTAAGCGTTTTCGATCATATGTAACAAGCGTTATATGTATAAAATCGTCCTAGAAAACCTGTTCATTCAGGATCGCTCTGTAACGTTTCACCATTAGTTAAAACTAACGCATCGTCATCGGCTT
>SHCU01000002.1:2315540-2326490 GCA_004307685.1 Ceratina australensis
AAAATTGGAATTGAAGATTCGGATTCCCTAAGAAAAATAGTAAAAAACATGCTTCTCGAATACAAGGATAGTATAAAATAGCAGTATAAATACTTTGTACATCTGTTCCTGAAAAAAAAAGAAAATAAGAAATACAACTTTTCCCGTTCCATGATCTTCAAGCTCAGTCCGAAGTATTTTTTTTTACTGAAATTAATATCGTTTTGTATTTCATATATAATTTACAGATATTTAATAAATCTAACAATTAGATCTCAGTTTTATTATACACAATTAAAAGCACATTTCTCACGTATCTATAAACGAATGTCGACTCGTCTCGTGATGAAAAACCAATACATACATACAAATTATTGCACACATGATCGTGTATAAATCTAAACGTATGTGCGTCGCCGTGTACCATCATCAGTGTATTAACATTTGTGTATTTACATAATAGAAAAGAGATAGTCCTAACTGTTATTACTTCATTGTTATTTACGACCATTGTGATTGCTTGAAACGATCTAAAGAGATGAGCTACTATCGGTTTCTCAACGAATTTACAAAAAGCCATTAAGAAATCTTTGAAGCATACCTGTTACAATGAATATATATGTATATATATATATATGTGTGTGTATGAATTTTGTTACAATGAATATTAAGAAAATTTCACATGGTTTATTCGCGAGCGAAAAACATCCCAGCTATCTACCCTTTTATTTCGCGTTATTCTGTATACGCACGACGTAAATAAATGTAGTTTCTGTGGCATTATCGTGATTCTAAAAACATCCGAATTAAAGTATGTATTTACAAGTACATTGGCAAACTGATACGCAAATTCATATAAAATAAAATGATATTTACCAATTATCCAATGATTTAGTGTGAAATTAAAATAGATTTCAACTTACATTTCGCAGTAAGTCACGCTAAGCGTTTTCGATCATATGTAACAAGCGTTATATGTATAAAATCGTCCTAGAAAACCTGTTCATTCAGGATCGCTCTGTAACGTTTCACCATTAGTTAAAACTAACGCATCGTCATCGGCTTCATTATAATCGAGAGAAAGGATGCTCTCCCGTCTCTTCTTCTTGTGTGTCCTTTCATCGTCACTACCTGCTGCACTCTTTTCCCTTTTGTTCCTATCCCTACCCCTAGTTATTCTAGATAGCACCTCTTCCCCATTAGTTTTACTGTTACTCCTATTATGACTTTTGCTTCGCAATATCCTTTTGGTATTACGACTCTCTTCCTGCTCCTCGTCCCTATCACTTAATTCCTCGTTCTCGACTTTGATAATCAAAGCAGCCGAGTCACTCGAGCTTTCGTCATTATGATCTGCTTGATTAGGTTTCCGTTCGATCCGTTCTGTTCGTTCGGAACCTGATAACTCACACTGGGGGGACGACAACGGTGGAGTCCTAGCACCTTTGCACACATCACTATCTTCAATAGATTTCGAGATCTTCATCTCCGGCATGGAATTCTCTTCCGACTCCTCCTTCTTAATCGGGGGCGTGTGCGGAGACAAACCGTTCGTCAAATTATTTTCACTCGAATTCGCTTTTAACGCTGCGTTCTCTTGCTGCAGCAACGTGACAGATTCACGGGCCTTACGCAGTTCCTGCTGCAAAAAATAAATTGTGCTCTGCATTCCTTCGACGTCCTCATCCAAATCTTGCAGAAATTCGTCCAACTCTGCAACAGAAATGTTAAGAAAACATATGTAGCATCAGTATCAAAGCATTTTGTTTAATGTACAAAAGATAAAGTAATACCTGATTGTGATTTCTTCATTTCTTCGCTGAAACTTCTTTGTAGGGCAAGATCTCCCTCCAACTTCGCAATTCGTCCGCTAGCAATCATTCGTCCTAGTTCTTCATTCTCTTGATATAGCAATCTACATTTTGCCATTAATCTCTTACCAGTATTGCTGAAAACAAGAACAATGTAAGCAACATATTAAGAATTGAATGCGCCTACTTTTATTTAATATCGAAAATTGATATCTACCTGTCCGGTGTGAATTTCCATGCACTAAGTTCATTTTGGGTGTCTTCTAATTTAGCTTTAGTTGTGACAAGTTCTTGTCGTAATTTCTGAATCAAAATGTTAACAGCTGGATCTAACAGGGCAGATCTTAATGCCGCGGCGGACGGAGCGTGAGCAGCTTTCATTTCGGCGATCTGACTCTAAATAAATAGAGATTATACATAATAACGTTTCAATCTCTATTTTGATTTTCCAATTGAAGAAAATACAGCAGAATCTACATACAATATATTCTTGCAACTCTTGCTCTTTCGAAGCAAGTCTTCTGACTAAAATCTTCTCTCTATGAGATGCTTCTGCATGTTGCTGCCTGTATTTGCTTTCAGACTCTCTCAATGAGGATAGTTCACCTATAAAAAAACACACCGTTTCCTCTTTTAATTAGAACTTCAATTTCTAAAGCTATCTATGTGTTTCTTTCGTTTGTTTCACGTATCATCAGTAGGTGTCTACTTTCATTTCATCAATGATAACGCAAACTTAAAGAAATGTAAAGTTCGTTTTTATATATAGATTTCTATGAAATAATTTTTACCCATATGCTTTCAATTATTGTATGTGTACAAATCGTTCTGAGACACATAGACGGCTTGAAACCTTAGAATACGTATACATACAATACAATGGCACAGAATACTCTGTACATATCTCTCTCTCTCTCTCCCCTTTCGTTTTAAACAATTGATAACGGTATATTTTTGGTGAAACAAAGCATAGTGGTGAGAAATCTACTACATAACGTTTTACCCTAAGTGCACATAAATAAAATATGTTTTTTTTTCTCTGTATGTATGTACGTGACATTGACTGCCTGACATTTTTTTAATTAGCTCGTACTTTGAGTTTGGAATCGTTGCATCGTGCCATTTGTGAGATTCTCTGTGCTTCCACCGAGATGTTAGACTTGTCTTCCATAAGAATCGACAGACTACTTGTAGACACAGACGTTGTCACAAGACGACCTTCCGGCCTTACTTGATCGGGTTTATAATCATTTTCAGATCGGTACTTGGACACGAGGGAGTTCCGGTGCAGGTACAAATGCATGCATGAATTGTGTTCTGAACTGGAATAGAAAGGAAAGGAAAGCTAGGGATCTCAATCAAAATTGTTTGGTTTCATCAGATGTATAAATCTAAATATATAAGACGATATTAAAGATATGTAGATACGAACAAAGAGACTGTTAGGGTTGGATAAAGCAGCTGGAATTTCAGATTGTAACTGCATCAATTAAAGGTTTCGTACTTCACCGAGACTTAGGTTCACGCACCCCTGGCACAGTGTTTTGTGGGGCCAAAGATGAGATAGGGCCTCTCTGTTTTTACTCTTCCGAGCGGTATATTCAGAGCCAGCAAGGATGTTGTATCTGAATCAATCCTCGGAAAGTTGGAAACTCGATATCCAATGTACACAAACAACACACATTCACTGGCCCTGCTTCTAGCAGTGCGGCCCTACTACACCGGTAGAATGATAGGCGGTACACTGTCACGTCACTTTAAGAGAGCTCATACCAAAAGCAACCTGTGCGTGTTTATTACAATGAAATTAATGATTAATAGTGAACACATTTCCCGAGAAAACCTTGCCATATATTCTCTTCTTGTCACACAACATCACTTGTTTATTCTTTCAATATGCACTTCGCCTATGGCATTGAGTGATTTTTTTTTAAATATCGATAATACTGACGATGAAATTATGCATCGTTCGCATAATATAATTTATCAGATTCTCGGCATATGTGGTGTACCATCACATCACTTTAGCTCACCGACAAAATTTCAAACACTGTACATTCTGCCGTTAATTCAACCGCACTACACATCACAAATGTAGTTTGTTTCGTTTCCTTTCAAAAATATTACAATATTACTATCACTAGCCTTTACCTCATTATCGTCTATCATATCGAATTTATCTATTATTCAGTATACTTCGGATACATCGATTATTTCTACAATTCTGATAGACTTGATAGGACGATAGTTATAAGAGAATTTCCTCTATCTTATTTAAGTACGAGAAAAGTTGCCGATGCTTATCGCAAAACTTAGCATTATCATTACATCCTAAACACAGTACTAATATAATATGCCCTGATCTTAGTGTCCCTAGAAGAGTCTTGTCTTTGGTTTCATACGAAAGACCGTCGTGTTCTGGCATTCATAAATTCGCTTAAGAAATGTGGTGAGTGAGGTGGCCTCACTCAAGTGATCTCAGTACCTTCCTGGGCTGCCGCCTGGGCCTCTAGACACTCCACATATAAGTCCTGTTCATGCCACTTGGCTGCTAGCTCCTCCTTAGTCATGCTGTCCAGTTGCTGTTCGGTTAGCTTCAACCGCCGTGGCTGTCTAGGAGAATGTGGACTACTCGGCTTCCCCGTGGCACCATTGCCCTGCGGGCTCCTCGGTGAGGACGGTCCAGCTGACTTGGCGTCGTTGCTCTCCTCTGCCATGTTACCGAAATAACGCTTAACACCCTACGCAAAACTCTGGCGGCCCTGCGTCTTCTTTAGCTGTTCAATTGCAACAAGTGCGCCGATATATTGCCAGTGCCACCACACATCTGTCTGAAAAGAAGAGAGTAAAAATATATTAAAAAAGTAGTATTATTACTGAGGATTTAATATCAACAGGCCATTATTCCGTGATTCTCTCGCGCGGTATCAAGGCGATTCAGGTTATATGTTCATGGCAGAACTTATTGTAGGCACTAACTCGGAATTAATCTGATAGCGCAGCATTTAAGTATTTGCAGTGAGAACTTGATTGAAAACAGACGAATGCGAAGTAGCAGCTATTGTTAGAACCAATGTTGCGAGTCGACTCCATCTCCATACGTACATATAATTCTACACATGTTATTTACAAGCAGCCACTGTTCGTAAACGTTCGATCCACTTGTTACATATCGAGATGAGATTCGTTTTGAGGATGGTAAGCACAGGCAACCCGGCTTCCGGGACATGGAGCGTGATCGAGGAAAGGTCACGTGGCGCGTTCAATGTTTTATTGCGACACGCAGAGTTAGGGAATGTAAGATCCAGTTATCTATAGTAGTTGAAGGGAACATTGACGCCATTATGTCGACATGTCTGCCATGAACGAGAATTTCGCGGTATAAAGAGATTCGATAGTTTTATTCGTTTCATTCACGGACGTGATCGAAATCACTTTTACGTACGGTTTCGAAGATGAATTTCAAGAATCTGTATGAACGTACGGATGTAGGATCAACTGTCCAGATGGTCAATTTCATCTTATCGTTACGATCCTAACACAAAACGTTGGGGAGTTTTTATCATGCAACCGAACGTAACAACACTTACGTTTCGTTTACGTACCTGATCTAACGATACGTTTGTCGTTCCATTGAAAATTGTTTGTATATATCCAGTAATCAGTACAACGTGAGACGGTGGAACACGATCACCGTGTACATGTGTACACGCACACGCGCGTATGCTTGTGTACAAATGTATAATTTCGTAGTCACTCGTAGGCAAGTGGGAAGCGTTCGTTAGCAGGTTTCACGATTGATCAATCGGTAAAAAAATAAACGTTCGCCCCGATGTCCCGCGCATTCCAGAGGCAACGTCAATACGCGCACATGATATACGGACGTATCTTCTAGCTACCCCACAAAAGCCATGCCACCATGGGCCGACATGCTAATACAACTAATCACGGGCAATGATTACTCCCGACCTCGCGTTCAGAATGGCTAAAGGAACGAATCGCAGCGCATGCTCCAATCGCGCCGTTGTCCAACTACGCTGACACAGAAATGTTTTTCAAATAAACAGTATGTAGAAAGTGGAAGAATCGGCTAGGAGCCTCGTCAAATTCTCACGAATCACCGAACATTCTACTCATTTTCAATTTCGTTTACGCATAATTCTAATCATTCGTTTATACACACTTTAAATGTCAGATTCACAAACTTCTGCGCTTAATTATTATTGTTATTATTATCATTTACTTGCATATGGATCATCGTAAAGTTCTAATTTAAGATGGCGTGTTATGACCCTCACTTTCGAACTGTGCTTAGTGACGATACCAAAAAAAATTGAATGTAAATCGATTTTAATCCGGGCTATTCCTGAACGATGCGCACATATTTTTTTTTCAATTGTTGCAACAGGTTTACTTAAAGTACTAACTACTGGTTAAATAATATTAACGAGAAATAATTTATTCTTCACATGTTTGTATTCATATGTTCGAATCTTCGTTTCAAATGATTTAAATGTTGAAATTAAAATACTATCTACCGGTTAAATAATAATGAGGAGGTATAATTTATTCTTTCGAGATGATGATTGTAAAATTAATACTAGTCTGCGTAAATAAATCCGTTTCAACAATTTGAGAAAAATATGTACATACAACTATCCTCCTCTCGAAGGAATAAATTGTACCTCCTCTATAGTATTTAAATAAAAGCTCCCAGTATTTGTCTTTGGATGCGAACTTGTTTCAAAACATATGCCGGTGATTTTAACAATGATAAGTGATTATACGTTGACTTCTTTCGATAGGACGACGTCCTTTGCCTTTTTTGCACTTCCAGTATTTACCTTTGATTGTGAATTCGTTCTAACAGGTATAGCTTTCGAAATTTTTGTTGGTTGTTTTAACGATGATGAGCGATTACTCGTTGCCTCCAGTTTCGGAGAGTAAGCGCCTTGCTGTACAGGGGATGGAGCTTTCTTAGTTGATAATCTAAAATAAGGAGAGTATATTAAATCACCTCTGTTCACGTAACAATTTCTACTGGCTGACCTCTTCTTTTCTATAATTTTATAATCATGAGTTAGTGAACAGAAATTGGTATAATTATCCACGAACTTGAAGAGATCATACCTGCTCGAGAGATTCGTGTCGATCGTAAGATTACTTGTACTGCGCCTCGTAGACAATTTCTGCCCTGTAGATTTAACCGATGTGATTGAATTCGTAGGCGAAGGACTGTACAAACTATTGCGGCGAGAGTTCAGCTATCAAGTGGCTTAATTTCGATACCGGTTTGATTTTAGTTATGGTACTCGACCGAGTTGGCTTGCAAGGACCGATAACTGCCTTTGGTGATACATTCGCGGGCGCCGATTTCACAGATGCACCATCGTTGTCTAATGCGATGATAAATTAGTCAAATGTTATAATTATAGAGTAGAACATGTTATAATACGTTGATTACTGCTAACACCTTGATTAGCCGATAAATCGTGCGTCATTCGTCGTTCGAGTGTTGCCTTCTTCACGGTAAGCATTTCAAGAGCCTTCTCTAGATTTTGTTGAGCTCCGATAATATAATCAACCGCGTTCGCATGTTTTTCATTTTCGTCTTCCAATGATATTTGCCCTAAAGAAGCGTGCAATTCCGCGACAGGAGAACTTGTGACTTTCGGTGACGATGGTCGTGGTTCCGTGTCCGTTCCGATATCCCAAGTCTTTTGATGCTTTAAGGTAAGTTTGCCGGATAGTTCAAGAGACGCGGCAGAGTTTATAGACGAATTTGAATTTATTTTCGTACCTTGAGTATTGTGCAAAATCTACAGCGTGAATGAAAATGAAAGATAAGAGAATAAAATTTGAATGTTACAAACGAAAGAAGTACACTCACCTTTACGGTGTTAGGCGTATGAAGACAAATTTCCGGTTGCGTCTAACTTCGAATTATTCCAATATCTTTTTTCGCGGTAAGTCCAGTGGGTAGATAACTCAAAGAGCTATTTAAATTGTTTTCTATATTACGAGTCATGTTTGGTTCGCATGTAATCGTGTCAAATAGTCTATACGAAACATCACGTAAAACCCGGGTAACGTCTTTTGACAGACGAGGCAAGAGATTGCTACCGGTTTCTTCCACCGTCCGCACGATGTTATCCTAAATACGTGAAATTATTTCTAAGAGGATTTCTTGATAATGTACATAAACGTGAAAAGATTTCACGTACAATATTAGCAGTGGGTCCGGTGCCACTAATGCTCCAAAAGGATGCCTCCTTGATGTGATCAGGCTTAGGACATTGGCATGTGATCTCTCCTAATTCTAAAACCGCTTTCGTCTTTCGTCTTCGAGGCATCGCATTCGATTGCAATTTGCAGCGTTCCTTTTTGCTCCTTTACATCGTTATTAATTTTGTTATTGTTCGGAACAAGCGGATTGGGGTACTTCTCGAACGATACCAATTTGAAGCCTATCGCTTGCAAGAAACTTGCTAATATCGGGATGTCTAATTTCACCGAACGTTGAACGTCGCGCATTTCTTCGTCCCCGTGTGCGTTTATCCATTTCAGCACCCACTGATAAAATTTTCGCTGTGCGCTAGCTTGAAAAGCGTTTTAACTTCGCATGTTAACATCCGAGTTAACATCGCGATCAACTGAAGAACACTGTGCAAGGGAATGTAACGAACGAACTGTTGTCTGTGTATTCAACATTTTTTTCCCAGTAACCGAAATTATTTCATATTCAACGTATACATAACAGTGTTCTCGATCGGCACACTTGTAGACGTTCGAAACAGAAAAAATGTATTAAATTAATTTAAACTAATTTCTAATTAAATTTGTCTAGAATCAAGCAGAATATGTTTTAATGCATAAAATACATTTGACTATGTAGCATGTATTTTGATATCTGGTAGGAACGTTAAGTAATAACTTGAGTTACTCTTGTAATACTGGCTGGCTACACGTATAATATGTATAACCCGGTTTGATTCAAGCTTTTTTAAGTATCTTTTAGCATATAACGAAATAAAACTTGCATTGTTATAGTGAAGATTTAATCATTGTATAAATAATACGAATTGTGTTTGTTAATCGTATGATCTATAAAATACTTTCATAGGATACATTGGGAGTTCGTAGGTTAAGATCTAAGAATAGGTAAACGGAAAATTAATTTTTTTTAATGACATGCTCAGTTGTTAATAGACCGCGAATTTGTTAAGATTTCTAAACAAATTGCAATATAATTTCTTGCATAAATAAATTTAGAATATCAAAAGCTGCAAACTGCATGTTTGTGCATTGCATAAAAATCCGTGGTCTATTTTTGTGTTATCTTGAGCATTATCTATTTTATATTTTACATTTCAGAATTTCTAAATAGTTGCTTTAACAATGTTGGGAATACGGACAGTTACTATAATAGGTGTTGCTATATCCGCAAAACTAGCACCACAAACTGTTTTTTTAGATAAATATAGACAATTTCGAGCCAGATATGGGTGAGTGTAAAAGAATCAATGAGAAAAATGATAAGACGTCATTTATTTAAATTTTCATTAATCTTTTGTCAAACTGTGGAAACAGCTACGATAGCAAAGAAATACCAGTTCGGAAGGATATTAAACAGAGATTTGAGGAAGTGTTGGATGATATGAATGTGCCTGGAAGTAATAGAGAACAAATTCAACTTTTTAATGTTTATGACATAGACACATTCCATGCCGGAGCATTATGGACGAAGTACGGTGCTCTAATTGGCGTCCCAGCGAACTTCGAATATACAGATCCTGAAAATGTAACTGATCAAACGATATCCTTCCAAAACGTACAATATGTTTATGATATAGATGCTGGGAGACAGTTTCGAACAGCTTTAGTGCTATCGGAGAATGCACAGAAATTTGCAATAGCTAGGAAAGTTTTTGCCATTTCTGAATATGATTTACTTTACAAGGTAGCAAACATATTTACAGATGTGTGGGCCGGATTAGTGATTTACGAAGTTCTTTGCCGTCAAATAAAAAATAGTAGGAAAAATAGAAATCTAAGATTTGTTTTGATGGGAGTTATTAGTGCCGCGGTTTATGTCTTATGGCTATTTACAAGAGATGTGATAGATGATTACAGAGAAGTTGAAATCAATAAACGGATAGCGAAACTAGGCTCTAAGTACATTGAAGGCGGTGTTGAATATTACGAAAAATTGTCGAGTAGGAATAAAGCTTTAAGAATACTTTTGGGAAGTAAAGGTACATATTTCTTTAAAACTAATGGTAACGAAACCTCTTGGTTCCATAAAAAAAAGACAACGATTACGAACCAAATAGATTACTTTAATAAAATATTGCGAAGTTTCGAAACAGCGTGAATCCTGTGAAACTAAGCTGATGATGATAATAAAATTGTTGATAGTCCTAAATCATTTTTACGTTTCTGTATCGATTTCATTTATTGTTACATGTTAAATACATAATTTATATACATGTTAAAAGTACATATTGTTTCTAGAGACATTCACCTTTATCTTAAATTGAATGATGTATGTGACGCTCCTGCAGTTTGTTGAATAAAAATAGTCGGATAATTAATAGCAACTTTCGAACAATAACTGTTTATTCTAATAATTAATTTATAAATGGTTATAAAAGTTAATAAGACTGTGGCATGCTTACAGGTGAATAGTTAGTGTTCATAATAGAATATATTTTATATGTACTACAAAGCAAAAAATAATCGCATTTAATGTTGCTTCTATCAGTAAATTGTGCAAAATTTTTTACAATACGTACTTTCTACATAGTATTATGTACTTGTATTCTCCGCGGAATCCACTTTACGCTCGACAAATAAATACAATATACTTACAGTCTAATATACAAAAGTACTTACACAATTTTTAAATATACAATATTTTCGACTATGTGAGACCTAAAGAACCAAGCTGAAACATTAAAAGATTCAGATTTGAAATCCATGTATCGTTAATAAGTAGAAATCTATTAGGAACTGTGTCATATTCAAGAGTATGTAGCATTTGCTGAAATTCAGATTTAAATAAACTCATTTATTTTTATACTAGATGCTCTTGAAGTTCGGAAAATATTTATAAAATTTCGTTACCAGTGTCAGTTTATCCTCTTCCTTTTTAAGTATT
>SHCU01000002.1:2338573-2349479 GCA_004307685.1 Ceratina australensis
GAGAGATTAGCAAAGAGTGCCAGCCTTATGGAACCTCGTAGCAGAGAAGAACAGCACAGGACGCGGTAGGAATCGGTGCACAAGCGTCATCAGATTAATAGAAAGAGATTACTAGAGCGTACTATAGTAGAAATATGTATGAATGTATTGTAAAAATAGTTAAATTCTGATTAATAAACGACTAAAATCAAATCTTAGTATTCTTATTTTCCGACCCTTGACCAAATGACCGAATTAAATTCTGATCAATAAACGACTAAAAACAAATCTTGGTATTCTCATTATCCGATCCTTGACCAAATGACCAATCCTGAGTGTGACCACATCGGGTCAGTAGTCACCCGCATTGAAATCACCTCAAAAATATCGATATGGTAACAAGAGATATGAACATTATAAACTGGCACTGCCTACGGGCCGGGCCGCGCCGCCACTGCATACGGGCCGGGCCGGCACTGCCTACAGGCCCGCACTGCCTACGGGCCCGCACTGCCTACTGCCTACTGCCTACTCCGTTCGCTGCTGAATATCGAACGCTGCGTTGTGATCTCGCCAGCGCGAGCGTGAACGAAATATAGCGATGACGCTCGCTCGCGTCCCGTAGGTACTCCGGGCTATTGAGCTTGGTATAGGACGTGCTGGCCGCGCCGCAGTCTCCGGGCCGGCGGTACACTCTCGGGCCGGCCGCAGAAAAGTGTCATGTTCGCGTTATCGCAATATACCGCTGGCCCGGAAAGTGGGGGGTTGAGCCCAATACCCCGGCCCATGCAGAACTCTGCTGCCTACTGCCTACGGGCCCGCACTGCCTATGGGCCGGCACTGCCTGCGGCCCGGCACTGCCTACGGGCCCGGCTGGCACTGCTTACGGGCCGGACTGGGCCGGGCTGGCACTGCCTACGAGCCGGGCTTTCGGGCCGGGCCGGGCTGGCACTGCCTACGAGCCGGGCTTTCGGGCCGGGCCGGGCTGGCACTGCCCACAGGCCCGCACTGCCTACGGGCCGGGCCGGCACTGCCTACGGGCCCGCACTGCCTACTGCCTACTGCCTACACTGCCTACGGGCCTGCACTGCCTACGGGCCTACTGCCTACTGCCTACTCCGTTCGCTGCTGAATATCGAACGCTGCGCTGTGATCTCGCCAGCGCGAGCGTGAACGAAGTATAGCGATGACGCTCGCTCGCTTCCCGTAGGTACTCCGGGCTATTGGGCTTGGTATAGGACGCGCGGGCCGCGCCGCAGTCCCCGGGCCGGCGGTACATTCTCGGGCCGGCCGCAGAAAAGTGTCATGTTCGCGTTATCGCAATATACCGCTGGCCCGGAAAGTGGGGGGTTGAGCCCAATACCCCGCCCCATGCAGAACTCTGGTAGTCACCTCCTCGTGGTGAGACCTGGGCTGGTAGCGTTTGCAAAGATTAGACTTTGCAAATGCTACCAGGCGAAGAACTACTACTTAGTCTAAGAATTTCTGTATTTAAAATTGTATGTTACATTGTAATAATGAAATCGAATTCAACTTGGATTAATAAAAGTAGAAAATAAATCTCTGTATTTTTATTTTGCGATCCTTCCTTTCATTTATCATTTGCATTTCTTCGTTTGAAAATTTCGGATGCATTGCCGAGAGGAGAAGTGGAATTGATCATTCGGTTAAGGACCGTAAAAATGAATTTCTTTCCATTAATCGTTCTCACTTCGTTTATTAATTAGATTGTATCAGTCATACAATTACATATGCATAGATACTAATCTTCTAAAATCTTGTTCGAGTTCGAGTTGCTGTGCAAATTATGTTAGTAAATTATTTTGATTCACAATTATTTTTGTATTTTTCAGAAGATGAGCCAAGGAAAGAGGGAGTACAGTTCGAAGATACAAATCTATTTGAAAAAACGTAGGAAAGCATTAGATTTCTTCCTACGTTATTTTAAATAGTTTTCTACGTCTTCGAACTGTACCCGCTCTTTCCTTGGCTTATTTTCTCTTTAGAGCACATGGTTAGGGGCATGCATGTTTACACTCACGCAACCAACCGTTCATACATTCACACAGTTTAGTTCACACAACAATTGTAGGAGGCGCTAAAACTTTGCTTCAACTCGATACATGTAGGTTTGGCCCCCCCAGCACGAAGCGTGTGAGGTGTATAGAGTACTATCATTTAATTTAGGGAAGAATTATAAACAATTTATAATTGATAAAGAATTATAAACAACATACATGTATCTTGTGCTTTAATCATTTTAGTTTCAATGATTTGATTGAGAAAGGAAGTTCGCCCGGTTGAAAAGAATGGTATGATATTATATCAAGATGAAACACTTATTAATCGATTCATTAACCTGCCTCATTAGATTATTACAGTTTCCTGGCTAAGAAGTTTATTTAAATTAATTTTGATTAGTTGCAAATTAAATTGAGTGAAGTTCGTTTTTGTTTGTATACATTAGAAATCAAACTGACTGACGATTCTCTGGACATTATTTCCCTTTATTTATTAAGAAAATAAGATAATAATTTTGATCTCATACATAAATTTATTTTTTAATTTTGTAGGCTTCAAATGATGGTATACCTCCATCAGCTGCGGTACCTGGGTTTCCACCAGCAACCCCAAATATTGCTTCCACTTTTGTCCCACCGATCATGCCCGCTGCTCCTTTCATACCACCTCCTAGTTTACCACCTGGTCCGCCGGGCATAATGCCACCACAATTCTCCATACCTCCTCCTGGGTTTAGTTTCCCAATTAACGCCGCTCCTCCACCTGATGCTGGAGTAATAGGTTAATACTTCTACTTAAGACTACCAACAGATTTCTGGATAGTTTTATTGATGTAGATGTTGTACTTTTAGCTGCACCTCCTCAGATAACAGCCCCTGGTATTCCTCCCCCAGCACCTATCGTAACTGAAGCCACCTCAAGCATTCAACCCATAGCAGCGTCGACTGAAAAGAAGACTGAGTGGACAGAACACAAAGCCCCTGATGGAAGAACATACTATTACAACAGCATTACAAAGCAATCATTATGGGAAAAACCAGATGAACTGAAAACGCCCAGTGAACTACTTTTGTCACAGTGTCCATGGAAGGAGTATAAATCGGAGAACGGGAAAGTCTACTATCATAACGTAACAACTAAGGAATCCAGATGGACTATTCCTACAGAGTTGGAAGAATTGAAAGCAAGAATCACGGCTGAAGAGGCTGCAGCCGCAGCCGCGGTAGCTGTTGCGAGTGCCACAAATACGTTAGTATAACCTGGAACGATCCTCATTTATGATTGATCGAAATATTTATTAATATTCTATTTCTTCAGTATAGTTCCTGCAACTATGCAGCACCTATCTCCAAATATTGGAATCGCGAATACGTCGCAAACCAGTACGCCAGAACCAGGCGGGAAGTCTGCGATTGAGCAAGCTATGGCTGCAACGCTTGCAGCTATAAACATTCCTACTCCTCCTGCAAAACCTGATGAGGATAGCAATTCTGCGAAGGGATCAGCAAATGATAGCCGTACCAGTACCCCTGAACCGAAAATGCAATTTAAGGATAAGAAAGAAGCGATTGAAGCATTCAAGGAATTGCTGAGGGAAAGAGATGTACCGTCAAATGCTACGTGGGAACAAGCAGTGAAATTAATTCAAAGCGATCCGAGGTATCCGCAAATGAAGAAGTTGAATGAACGTAAGCAAGCGTTCAACGCGTACAAGACTCAAAAACTCAAGGAGGAACGGGAACAAGAGAGATTACGGTAAGCAGCATAAAAAGGAAAAAAGAAATAGAATGTAAATTTTATTGTTGTCTAATTTTTATAACAGATTGAAGAAAGCCAAAGAAGATTTGGAGCAATTTTTACTGGAACATGAGAGGATGACAAGTTCAACAAAATATTATAAGTGCGAGGAGATGTTTGGTAACTTGGAGGTATGGAGAGCCGTCGGCGATTCAGATCGCCGGGATATTTACGAGGACGTAATTTTCAATCTGGCCAAAAGGGAAAAGGAAGAAGCGAAACAGTTGAAAAAGAGGAATACTAAAAGGCTGGCCCAAGTATTAGATGCCATGACTGACGTTACGTTCAGAACAACTTGGCAAGAAGCACAAGCGTTGCTTTTACAGCATTCAGCTTTTGCGGAAGACGCGGACTTATTAGAAATGGACAAAGAAGACGCTTTGCTTGTTTTCGAAAATCATATACGTCAACTAGAAAAAGACGAAGAGGAAGAGAAAGAGCACGAGAAGAAGCGTAGAAAACGACAGGAACGAAAAAATAGAGATGCTTTTATAGTGAGTTTCACAACATTTAGACTGAATTCATCTAAGCTTTGTTCATTTTTTAATGACGGCAATCATTTTTCAGAGTCTATTAGACGAGCTTCATGAACAAGGGAAATTAACGTCGATGTCACTTTGGGTAGAACTTTACCCGATGTTATCTGCCGATTTAAGATTTTCGGCAATGCTCGGCCAGTCCGGATCAACTCCCTTAGATCTCTTTAAATTTTACGTTGAAGACTTGAAATCTAGATTCCATGATGAGAAAAAGATTATAAGGGAAATTTTGAAGGATAAGAATTTCGAAGTACAAGTAAATACTACCTTCGAGGAGTTCGCTACTGTCGTTTGTGAGGATCGAAAATCAGCGACGTTAGACGCGGGCAATGTAAAATTAACATACAATTTGTTACTCGAAAAAGCTGAAGCACGGGAAAAAGAACGTGTGAAAGAGGAGGCTAGGAAGTTCAAAAAGCTAGAAACAGGTTTCAAAACTTTGCTAAAAACTCTGAACGTTGATTATCAAATGACGTGGGAGGATGTAAGGAGTAAAATCGAAGAGGAGCCGGATTTCAAAGCTATTACGCTAGAAAGTGAGAGGGTTCGAATCTTCAAAGAATATCAACACGAGATCGAAGAAAGTTGTAGCCATCATCACATTCGAAGTAAAAAGAAAAAGACAAAGAAAGTAAAACGGAAATCTCGGTCTAGATCACATAGTGTAAGTACATCATGTAAAACTGAATATACAAACAATTTTTATAATAAAAATTGTTCATCAGGAATCTGAGGGTAGTGATAAGGGCTTGAAGAAGAAGAGGCACAAGTCACGATCACCGAGCGTTCCTAGTAAATCAGATAGTTCTGAGTCTGACATCAGAAAATCGAAGAGAAAGAAAAATAAAAAGAAGAGAGGTCGCAGTCATTCCGTAAGTAAAATTAATATTCAATTAAGTTAATAATAAATTTCTTACAAATAACGAATTTTTTAATATTTAGCGTTCACATTCGAGACTTCCATCATCTGAAGAATCGCCAGAAAGGAAGCGTAAAGAAGAGAAGCATAGAAGGGCCTCCGCTCATAGCGAAGGATCGGTCACCGAAAATACTGAGCATCATGAACTCTCGGAAGATGAACTGGAGAAACAGAGAGCTCAACTTTTGCGCGAATTGCAGATGCAACAAGAAGATAATTAACTCGGCAACTTGTCAATTTAGATAATTGCAATATTAAATTAAATGACGTTTGTACAACTTGAATGATCCCTTCATTTCATTCACGTAGAGATAAGATTCTTTTGTAATTTATGTCGTTTCAGGGAAGGAATGAAAAGAGGTAAGAAAATTGGCAAAAGATTCTATAAGTAAATTCGCTTCGCTATCAAGTAAAAATTGTCAAACAAAAATGATCAAACACAAAAATGATCAAACAACGAACAGGATGTTTTGCAAATACGATACCATCACTTTCATTTGTTTCCGTGCTATTTTTATTCGCGAATCAACTGACGCCCTACTTTTTGGAGTCTCCATACGGCCCTGTTTCGTAGTCGAATTGACGGAGGGTTGGTTGACCAGGTGGGGAGAGGTTTGGTTTGGCTCACTATTTGCTCGATGGTTGCCACTGTCGACTTTCGTAGTTTCAATAGTCCAGTATTCCGATCGGTCGCATCGACTGATTATTGTGGCCAAGCATCGGTGTCAGTTCCCTGAGTCTCGTGCGACAAACGTGAGAGAGTGTTTATGTAAAAATTGACCGGACGAATCGAGGAAACGTAACGACGGAGCGATGTTGAGCCTTTGCCGTCAAGCGTTAATAGCTAACAGTCAAAAGTAAGTAGTTGAACGCGAAACTTTCTGGCGAGGTACCTGCATCGAATGTCAGAACTAACGTTTCTAACTTTAGTGTTCCGTTTTTTCACCACACATAATTACTCGAACTATCATGATATATTGATTATTTTAGCGCATTGACACAGGCATGTAACAACAGTTGCACACACTAAAGGGTGTCCGCGTGTACGTAGACGTCAGCTCGTTCGTGTATTATTGGTCCTCCGTTAGGCTCTCTTTGTCAGATCTTTGCTCACGTTGATACTTGTTTCCTTGTCTACGAAAAGGATAGACTACTTTGCGGGTTCCATAGGAATTTTCCACTTCGAAACGGATGCGAAAGGTGTTCTCTCCCGATGAATAACATCCTTTGCGAGTCCTACGTGTTATGTTTTCGCGGTTTTTTCTTTGAACACTGCCTGAGCGTCTCTCGTTCGAAATACATATTATATTATCTATCTTTTGCCAAATTTGTAAGATTCCCCGACACAATCGAACGTTATTGTGCGTATGAAAACGTTTGGGATGCACAAACCAAGCTTTACAGGTCATAATAACGTACCTTATGACTCTAACAACCGGCAATATATCATGTTGTTAATATACACACGGCCTATACATCGGTACTAATCGTTCTGCTAAATCATGCATGAATATTAACTCGTAAATATTTTTGTCTTTCTTTCAATTATATCTAACATTTTTGAATTAATATTTCCTACTCCTTATACTTAAGTACATACGGTCCATCCGTCCTTGAAACGTATTTTTACGTGCCGATAAACATGTATAGAACATGCGGCATGCATTACATTTTTTGCCGCCTGTTCGCAAATGTATAATTCACACAGTGGAATCTTTTGGCATTTTTTTTTCGTTTTATCACTCGGGCCGCCTCACTTGTCGTTCGATTTCTGAATTTTACGTATCAATTCGGAATAATAAATGAAGACGGAATATGCTACTATTCGAAATAAGATTACTGTTATCGAGAACGGACTACTTACGTTCGTTTCTCTCAATTTAGCTGCAATAGGCGCAACTTATTTCTACTATTAGTAGTCACATCTACTATTAGTAGTCACATCTATTATTTTAACGATGTAATTTCAATCAGCAAAGTTTGTTTTGTGCAATTAGCAAACGCAAGTGATAACCGTAATAACACGGGTCGTTGAGATTTCATTATGTAATGCCGCGACCATGGTGTCGCTTTGACATGTGTATGCAAGTTTAAAATAACATCTTTTTTACCTCAAAATAATTTCGCTTCTCATTTTATTTACGCAAGTTATTCTTAGCGTTCTATAATACAAATTTCAGATGGGACAAACGACATCCAATCTCTTCGTTTCAGATAAAAGAATTCATATCCATTTTTTTATGCGAATTAAATTTTGCAAAGTGCATATCTCCGTTTCAAGCTCTGATATTATTTTATTACTGACATTTAACATCAATATTGCTTTATGTACTTGAGCAGATAACAGATGTTTACTTTTTACTCTGTCTACAGATAAATATATACAGGAGCTAAAGATAAGCTTGTATGCTAATATGTGCTTTTCGTTTTGATCTTCTTGTGTATCTTCTTGGAAATAAATCCATTCCCAAATATGTCAATGTAAGAATTTGATCTGAAAGTCACCTGTCTTTTGTATATCTTTTGTAAACAGAGTTAGCACAAGATGCTGGGGTAGTATAGTGCCAGTACCGAATCCTGTTGAATTCCCTCTGGAAAATGAACCAATTCTTACGTATAAGAAGGGCAGCCCGGAGAGGGCAGAGTTGGAGAAGACCTTGGATAAAATGGCCAACGAATGCGAAGAGATACCCTTGGTTATTGGAAATGAGGAGATTAAAACTGACCTCTGCAAATACCAAGTTATGGTAAGTGAAAGAATATAGTAATAAATATTACCACGACTTGGGATGGTTGTACTAATAATTATTATTCCAGCCACATAATCATAAGGCTAAGATTGCCAAGTATTACTGGGCGACACCCGAGTTAATTAGGAAGGCGATAGACGTCGCAGTGAAGACTCAACGCGAATGGGAGAACCGCCCTTTCGATCAACGTTTAAAAATCTGGCTGAGGGCAGCTGATCTAATGGCAACCAAATACAGGCAAAGTCTAAATGCTGCCACAATGCTTGGTCAGGGAAAAACTGTCATTCAAGCTGAAATCGATAGTGCGGCAGAGCTCATCGATTTTTTCCGAATGCACGGATACTTCGCCAACGATGCTATGAAATATAAACCAATCTCGCCCGACCCGAAGGAAACGTTAAATTCGTTAAGATACAGAGGCATGGATGGTTTCGTTGCTGCTGTATCACCATTCAACTTTACTGCCATTGGTGGTAATCTTAGCTATACACCTGCTCTAATGGTTTGCATTTCTTTTTATTGTTTTCACTGTGTGCTTAGTTCTAATAGAATAAGAATTTAACATTCAGTAAAAGTTTATATAAATCGTCGCATTCTTTCAGGGCAACGGAGTACTTTGGAAACCATCCGACACAGCTTTACTTTCAAACTGGTGGATATTTAAAATCTGTAGGGAAGCTGGTGTGCCACCAGGCGTGGTAAACTTCGTCCCATGCGAAGGCCCTGTCTTTGGTGACAATATAACTGCTTCACCTTATTTATCTGCGATCAACTTTACCGGATCGGTGCCAACGTTCAATCGTCTTTGGATGCAAGTCGGTCAGAATTTAACGAAGTACAAGAATTATCCGAAATTGATAGGCGAATGCGGTGGGAAGAATTATCACTTTGTACATGCAAGTGCTGATATAGAGTCGGTGATCAATGGAACCATACGGAGCGCTTTTGAATATAATGGTCAAAAATGTTCAGCTTGTAGCAGAATGTACGTTCCAGAATCCCTTTGGCCTAAAGTAAGTCTCATATGTTGGCTTAACATTCGTTTTCCAAGAGGAACTTCTTAATATTCAATGTTACTGCCTACAGATAAAGGAGGGTCTTTTATCGATCCGCGAGAAACTTAAAATCGGTGACATCAGAGATTTCACTATGTTCACCGGAGCCGTAATAGACGCTAATGCGTTTAAAAGGATTTCCGGTTACATCGAACACGCGAAGAAATCGTCCAACTTAGAAATTATCGGCGGTGGGAAATACGACGATTCGTACGTAACACATCACAGCTTCATTGAAACCTCTGGTTTAATCAATCGTGTTTTAATCTGTTTCTTTGTGTACCAGGCGTGGGTACTTCATTGATCCGACGATAGTTGTTAGCAAGGATCCGAAAGATAAAATAATGACCGAAGAAATATTTGGCCCTGTCTTAACGATACATGTTTATAAAGATTCGAAGCTGAATGAAACAATGAAATTAGTAGAATCCTCAACACCATACGCTTTAACTGGATCGATATTTGCACAAGATGAGTAAGTAATAAAATAAAATGAAAATTGCAGACTTTTTAAACGCAGCATTAACGGTACCACAATCGGTATTTGAAATATTCTTTAGAATACAATTCTTAATTTGAAATTTCTTTCAATTAAGTCAAAACTGATTCGAAAATCAAACATTAATTCTTAGATTAGGGATTTTTATATAAAACTAATATTTGAAGCGCAAAATTAAGAAATGAAATTTAGACGACACAAGTATATGTACATGTGAGTTTTAAAGGGTTTCTAATATTAATATCACGTCCGTTTTAGGAAATGGGCAAGAGAAGCACTCGAGGAATTTAAATACACAGCCGGTAATTTCTACGTCAATGACAAATCGACGGGATCGGTTGTCGGTCAGCAGCCTTTCGGCGGTAGCCGCATGTCCGGTACAAACGACAAAGCCGGTGGCCCTCATTACGCTCTCCGCTGGGCATCGCCACAATCCATCAAAGAAACGTTCGTTCCTTTACGCGAATACGATTACGCGTACATGAGATCTTAGATGTAAGTACGTACCGTCAATAGCTTACAGTAAACATGGAAGGATAACGCATATCGATCCAGTACTTCAAAATCAACAAATAAACATTTTCTCGATGGATCAATTAAGTGAAAATATCTTTTCATGCATTCCTTTCTATGGAATCATCTGAATTTTTTGCGCAACGCGCGATTTGCACTCAGGATGCGAGCGACATGGGCTTTGTAGAACTCCGTACTATAAAGCAAACTGCTTCTACACGAAATAATACACGATCAAAATAGCCGGTTCACGAAGATCATTCAGTAAAATTGGTACCCACCATATACCAATCAAGTAGTATTTTTTTCTTCGATTTTTTTTTAATATGTGGTAATTAAATAGCATGCGAGAGAAAGAGAGAAAGAGAGAGAAACGAACACGGAAACAAACTAATATATGTACGTAAAACTACTTTCGAGGTAGTCTCCACTCAAACCGAATATTTGCTGCCACTAGATAAAACTAATGTTCTGCGCGTCGCAGCTAGTAGGTACTGTAACTATCGATAAATCGGGATTGCAAATAATAATTTCATATCTCAGGAATTACTATACGTGTTCCCAAGCGAAGTGGCATTTGTTTCTGTTGTACACCTCAATGATACGTGAAATTTTATAACGAATATATTAATCAGTATATGATGATCGAGTTGCATAACATACAAGGGTGTGTTAGGAATAAAGGAAAGGAAAGAAATGTTGTGATGAATACGTCGTACTAGTTAGAAGGTGTGTTTTTCTGACCTCCATTTTTTATATTCTTATATAGATTGTTTACAATGGCTGATGTTACGTTAAAAACGCGCAGCATGATCATCCGTTTTACTGTGTAA
>SHCU01000002.1:2349500-2369278 GCA_004307685.1 Ceratina australensis
GCCCTCATTACGCTCTCCGCTGGGCATCGCCACAATCCATCAAAGAAACGTTCGTTCCTTTACGCGAATACGATTACGCGTACATGAGATCTTAGATGTAAGTACGTACCGTCAATAGCTTACAGTAAACATGGAAGGATAACGCATATCGATCCAGTACTTCAAAATCAACAAATAAACATTTTCTCGATGGATCAATTAAGTGAAAATATCTTTTCATGCATTCCTTTCTATGGAATCATCTGAATTTTTTGCGCAACGCGCGATTTGCACTCAGGATGCGAGCGACATGGGCTTTGTAGAACTCCGTACTATAAAGCAAACTGCTTCTACACGAAATAATACACGATCAAAATAGCCGGTTCACGAAGATCATTCAGTAAAATTGGTACCCACCATATACCAATCAAGTAGTATTTTTTTCTTCGATTTTTTTTTAATATGTGGTAATTAAATAGCATGCGAGAGAAAGAGAGAAAGAGAGAGAAACGAACACGGAAACAAACTAATATATGTACGTAAAACTACTTTCGAGGTAGTCTCCACTCAAACCGAATATTTGCTGCCACTAGATAAAACTAATGTTCTGCGCGTCGCAGCTAGTAGGTACTGTAACTATCGATAAATCGGGATTGCAAATAATAATTTCATATCTCAGGAATTACTATACGTGTTCCCAAGCGAAGTGGCATTTGTTTCTGTTGTACACCTCAATGATACGTGAAATTTTATAACGAATATATTAATCAGTATATGATGATCGAGTTGCATAACATACAAGGGTGTGTTAGGAATAAAGGAAAGGAAAGAAATGTTGTGATGAATACGTCGTACTAGTTAGAAGGTGTGTTTTTCTGACCTCCATTTTTTATATTCTTATATAGATTGTTTACAATGGCTGATGTTACGTTAAAAACGCGCAGCATGATCATCCGTTTTACTGTGTAACTCATTCAGACAATATATAGACGCGGGACGAGCACAGTGAAAATGTAAGAAGTTACCCATAAGAATTTCTGTTCTCTCGAGCCTGATCGTCGATCGTTCAGGCCTGTTAATTGTTAACAGTGTGATTGATACAAAGCGTCTTGGAAGTCGAACGATTATTACTAATTAAATATACAGTAATATGTTAGATTTTGTGGCTGATGTTATGATGTAATTTATTTTAAGTGTACCATAGCAATAAAACCCTATACAATTAGATACTCTCACGTGAATTTCTCAACTCGATTCGTTTGGCCATGGTTCAGGGTTCCGATAATTAGATATTATCGTTTCACGGTTGATCGCCAAATAATACTTTATCGACGGAAAGACGTATCGCAACGGATAAGCATAAGCTATAATACTGGCAGTTATCCTGCAACGATAATGGTGACAATAATCTCGCGCCCTTATACATTTCCGCTTGTACATGTTACGATCTATAATTTTAGACAGAAATGTACTGTATCGTTGCAAAAGTATTAAATAAACTGTATAGCGAAGTATCGAATAAATATTTGGACTGCGCGTTCACAGAGGCCGCAATAGGATTAACCAGCAGCGATCGATTTTTCAACTCGACTATTGCGAATAGAAATGCTCAGTAAAAAAAGTATTTGTCAAAACTTTTATTGTCAATACATGCTTCATAAAATTTTGATAATCACGATTACTTCTTGTCTCCTATTAAATCTTACCTATACCTGATAGAATCACGTCTAGGTAGTTGAAACTATTGAAGGATGGAATATATTTTAGCTTTACTAGGTCTCTTTATTTATTATCTTCCTTATTATATTTTGTAATGAATGTCAATACCTGCTTATTTATTCTTAAATAATGCGTCAGCGGAAAAGGGTGACAGCGAGGGACATTTTATTCGAATGGTAACGCAAAAGCTCCTTAAACGGAAGGTCGGTCCCGCGTTTATACATGTAAGAATGCTTACGTTACCCAAATTTTGTATTTTTCCCGGTACAATTTTGCGTCCATTAGCTCGACAACAAATTGGTTGCCTCTTTTCCTCTGCATCTTAATCGTGCCATTTGCATTTTTCGCAGTTACTCATTTCCCTTCTCCGACTCTGACTTGCCACCCGCCCGGCTCCTCCTTGCACCCAACATTTTTGCCCCTTCCCTTCTCCCTTTTCGTTCTTTTTTTCTTCACGGCACATCGATGGCACCGCTTTGACGAGTCCTGGAACGGGGTTGACACTGGAAGACACCGACGGAAGAAGAGGGATTCTCGATGGCTTAGGAGAAATCGCCGTTAATGGCTTTGCCGAAGGATTTCCTGCCGTTCTCCCGGTGCTTTTTTACGAGTTTCCCGGGCGCGCCGATCTAAAGCGCTCACTCAAATCAAGATTCTCACCTTTTCAACGGCAGATGAGGCGGATGGCCAACCGTGTCCCTTCGCTGCGACGCCGTTTTTTCTTCATCCATCTTTCGCCGCTCCTCGATCCATCCTTTCTTCGCCTTTTTCCAAGTTAAGCCCTTTCAGGACCTCGGTTTTTTCGGCCCGGCTAAATGACTTGTTTTCTTTTCCTCTCGATTCCCGCGCGCCGTCTTGTAGCGTGGGATACATGGACCTCCCCTCCGGTAATCTGAAATTGACGCAATGATGATGGATGTCCCGTTACGAAATTAATCGGTTCGATAACTGAATCCGGGGAATTCGTGCTTCGAATTTGAAATACTTGCCAGATCGCCGGTCATTCGCTGATTTTTTTTCTTACCCTCTTTACGTAGTCGCCGAATATGAAGCTCAATATCATTTGTTAATTTCCATAGTGCACGGTTGTTCGTGGCTGTTCTAGAATAGAAAGAGGGTTTCGTAATCACGGTATATGAGCGTAGGTGATCGAGGAACAGCCGGGTAATTATCTGGATAACATAGTTCTCGGTAAGACGTTCCGATTGAATAAAGAAAAACCGCCTCGAACACCGGTACCACCTCGCGTACGACGTTTATGCCCGGCACTCACGCAATATTAATTCTAGAGGTACGATCTTTAGCTATTCCCATCCTATTGTTTCATACACGAAATAGAATTACCGCTCCTTCCGTCTATTGCCGCTTCGCACGGTTCCCTACTTAATTTCCCCTTATCTTGCATTTAAGTAAACAGCCACTCCACCCGAACGAGAAAGGTAATCTCTTCTCATTTACACCACTCGTTGACCTCGTCAAAAGATCGCGATATATCTGCGCAAACAGCGTGATCGTTTTTCAATCGAGTTTCAATTTAGATAAGAGGAAAAAAAAATACTGATGCACGGGGTTCAACAGTTCGCGAGCGATCTTTTTCAGTCATGGATTAATTCCACTTTATCCTCCGTAGTGTAAGCGATAAGAGATGAACGGAAAAAAGAGGATCGGAATACGGTTGCATCGTCAAAAATAAATATCGTAGACGTGCGAGTTCAGAGGTTTTCCGGCGTGTCGATATATTCCGGTGAAATTCAATAATATCCAAACAATTAAGGCGTGCTCGCGTGGCGTGGCAAGAACACGAGCCAAGCGACGGAACAAGAGAGTAGAGGCAAGAAGACGAAACGAGAGGGAGAGAGGGCTGGCTACCGAGAGGGAAACGCCGGTAGTGGTACTCGAGGGGTGGCGAGCGTTGGGTTTTAAAGGGTGGGAAGGATACAATATTTCAGAGTGGCGACAAGGAGCAAGCCTGCTTGCCACTGGCAAATTAATTAAATTCCTACAGACCGGCTGGAAAGGCTAAGGGGCTGGTCGGCGAACCGAGCAAGAGTCCTGTGTTCCAGCCCGTGGGAATATTGTAATTAAGATATGCACTTCCAACCCTCCATTTTCCTCCGTTGCAGTCGCCTCTTCCCCCTCCTCCTCCTCCTACCCCTCCTGCCGCTAGCCGCGGCGGATGATTTACGCTTCGAAGGACGCGGTATTGTCTGTTTCGACCGTTTCTAAATTGCATCCTATTATAGCCCCAGCCTCGAGGTTGACGCGCCACCGAGATTCTACTGCGCTGGTTACCACTTCAAATTACTCCACTCTGATTGACGCTTAACGCTTCTGCTTATTGTACGTCGCTGTACAATGTATGAAAATAGGGTAACCGTGTACGGGAAATAAAGGAGAGGAATGATGGGTTTGCTGGCTCGAGAAATGGGACGCACCGGTTCGCTGTTACGGTTGTTGCTTCAAGCAGATATTGTTCGGGAAAAGAGCGAACGGAATGCACTTTGAAAAGATCAGTGATTCTTAACCTTTTGAGAATCACGAAATACGTACAATTTTATAAGATTTCTGCGGGAATACATGTTGTAAAATAAAACAGTGTGCGCGCCTATTATACTGCGCCAGCACAACGTAATTCGATCACAATGTATTTCGATTATTACAACTCTCTACGCAGATTCCGTATTATTAGATAAGATTTTTAGAATAGATTTTCCTCTTGTTCAATTTTAACAATCCCCGTCTAGTCCATTTGTATTGTCCAATAATACGGTGCTGCATTAATAATAAATAAACTATTTTTATGAAAAGTAAAATATCAGCTATTAATTTAATGACGATACTTTTTAATCCTATAAGTATTCATTGTGCTATTTACGCTTGATCCACTTCTGTCCCTAGAAATATTTTTCATGCTCAACTAATCTGACTATCAACATGTATTTTGTCCTGCAAAATACGCAGGCAAATCTGCGACGGAGGATGCTACTATCAAATAAATGGAATATTGATTCGCAAAAGCGAATTATTAATCACTATTTGGTAGGTCGTAATTATTGATTAAAAGCGAGCAAGGACAATTATAAGGCGAGCCGAAAATGGATGGAGGCCAAGGTTCGGTTGAATATTCCGTCCCGATCAATAAATAGACGCAATTCCTACGAAGCTATCTTGCGGGAGGAGCTACACTCCCTTCGTATCAAATCCGTCCTATCCATCACCGATTCCTATCCGGTACGTCCGCCGTCGACGAAAGCCCCCGAAACTCGCGCACGATCACAGTGTATCCGTCATTAGTAAATGCTAATGCCATTGTCGCATCCGACGTTGACCAGATCGAATCCGATCTTCTCCCGCTGAAACGGTATTCGGTATCCAATAACGGTATAATTGGAATCACGGAAACTCTACTAGAAAAATTTATTTCCAATTGGAAAAAAAAAGTATCAGAGTGTTCGTCTCGTTACACGGATAAAACGTAGCAGCGTCGGTTTCTTCTGTTCGGACAAAGCGACGTTAAAAAAGAAGGACATAAAACGAAGGAATGGGACGTAACCGTGGGAGACAAGTGGCCGTAATTCCGCGACAAACATCTCGCCACCTTTTACCCCAATCAAACGGTTCCCTGTCCGGTTCTAATCGATCCTGTAGCATCCGGCAGCCGTCTGTGAGCGGCCGCGTTCCAGGAACGCCGGATTCCTACCCGATGGAGAGTCATTCGTCCCGTAAACACGCCTCGACCAGGACAAACGGTATTTGCAAGGGGCCTCGATCTTCCTGGAGGATCTCCGATCCAGCTGATTCTTTTCTCGGCCGATGATTACGGGCCCGATACCGTCGGCATCTTCTAGCCACGTCGACGTATCATCGTGGCACCGATTCCGTTCGTCCGTCTCGGTGAACCTCTCGACGGTGTCTGCCGAGGCAACCGTCTGCCTCGCCACAAAGTGATCCAACGGATTAAGATACTCAATTTCGGGCTTGCTGGCCACCGCCCTCGTCTCGGTCTTCTCATCTTTCAAGAAGTCGAACAGCCCGCCGGCCAACACCCCGGCCACGTTTGTGCACGAGTCGAACAGATTCAGTTGCATCAGGTTCAACACCACTTCCCCCGGCGGGTATCTGTCGCCGTAATAATTTCTCAGGCATTGTTCGAACGTTTTGTATCGATACGAGCTGTACGTCCAACCGATGTCGACCACGGGCAGCACTTGATCGGTTTTCACGAACGTCGACGAGTGTCTCGCGAGCTGAACCGCGTCCGGGCTCGTTTCATTCTTCTCGTCCGTCGTTGTCCGATCGCGGATCGATTCTCTCGACTTGGCTATGACCGGCGAGGACGAGACACTTCTCAGGTTGGTCAATAGTATCTTCGAATCGGAGTCGGTCGCGTTGAATACCGACGGCTCCGCCGTGTAATGTTGCAGAATGTTTGGCGACGAGGTTTTCTTACGATCTTCCAACGGGGTAGACGCGTAGTAATGGAAAATCGTGCATAGCTTCTTTGGGTCTGCCTGCATTCAAAAATGATTCATTGCTATTCGAAGATGCTTGCTAATTTGCAATTCGTTGGTGACAAATTTATAAATAAAGAAATGAAACCGTAAGGGGTTGAGGTAACAGAAGAATAAACATGCTCGGTTTGTCCTCATATGTTTATGACTGAACTATCGTATTAACCTCTATATTTGAACGAAATCATTTCTGTCGATAATTATGTTTACTTTTTAATCGATGAAAGTCAGTAGTAGTACTTCAGATTGAAATACGTACGATTAGCATCTGCAGCTGAATGACGAGGGGAAGTACTAGGATAAGGGTGAAGAAAACGGCACAGATACTCTCCATAATGAAACAGGGCAAATCTTCTTTCGTTTTACGAGGAGGCTACAATCTCGACCGGATATTCGGGCCGAGATCTCTTCGTCGCGACGAGCTGATCAACGTCCATGGGATGCATGGTAAAATGTAATTTATTATCGCCCAGAGATCGATCGAATACCGGGTGCCATCATCGGACACCCTCCGCCGGCTCACGGGTATCGATTTTCACGCTGCTCGAGGTGATGAAAAAAATTCGTCATTTGTTTATGGAAATTCAGTTCATTCGGTCGGTTGGATCAAAGCGGGCGATTTTGTAACCTCCCTGGACGTTTGTGAACTTAATACATGTCAACAGTGATGTTTCATTTCACGCAAGAATAAATAAATCGTCAAACGATTTATTAAAAAAAAAATGAAAGAGAACAACGGAGTGGAAATGTCGGGAGAGGGGGGGAAAAAAAAGGTAACAGAAGTTAAAATTTTCATGAAAATTACTGAATGAATAACAGCGGCGTTCCGAGAAACATTATTGAAAAAGCGTGATCACGCGGTGGGCCTTGCTGGCACACGCGCGCGCAAAAATTTCATCGCATTTCCATGCGCGAGGGCGTCGAGCGAATTTTTTTGTCAACGCGCAATGTATACACTATGCTAATCTGCCACGTTTTAATATCGCTTTGAGGGACTGAACCGTGAAAGAACAGCTCTGCGCCCGCGGCCTTTATTTCGTTGAAAAAACCTTCGGAGCCTCTTTTTACAATTGCAGAGATATTCCATTTTTTCTCAGTGTATTTTTAATAGTCGGTTGCAAGCCAATTTCGCGATACATGGTAATTGTGAAGCTCGCATCCACGTATCCTATCCTTGCATTGTTTTTACCTTTATAATAAGACATATTTTATAGATTTATAACAGCACTAGTATCCGCCTTCATGGATTTGCCTTAGGGTAGGCGTACCATTTGTAATTAGCTATTTATTCTGATGTATGTATAGCCAAAGACCATGAGCACTCTCATTTCCTCCCTGATTCAACTTTAAGATGAGTTTAACCCTTTGCACTGAAGGAGGTTTTCCGTAAATATTTGATGAATTTCTTACACCTAACTTAAAATGATTTCACATAGAAATTGACGTATAAGCATTTTATATCTTATATCTCAAAGAAGAACATTTGTTAAACAAGCAATGCACTTTATGTATTTGGTTATTTATTGAGAAATAAAGATAGTAGTATCGAGTGGCATAAACATACACTTCAAGTGAATTTATAGCGGGTAACATTGACATTCAGGTTGATCGCGTCGCTATCGTAGCCAACCCCCTTAAAGATCTCTCTAATCGTCTTGATCAATTTATCATACTCGAATGCGTCGGTCCGTCCATCTGATTTCACCGTCGAAAGTCGTTTGATCGAAGATAGGAATTAATTGAGTCTGGAGAACGATTATCTGTCAAGGAATCGAGGAGGAGAGGGAGCGAGAAGGAGATAACGGAGAAGGTAGCTGGGTCAGTCGTAGCAAGGAAAATCGTAGCTTTCCTAGCTGTGCTATTAGCTCTTAAGCTAAGTCGGAAATTCCCGACAGGAAGCCCTCGCAGTCGCAGCCCGGCCAGGATACAGCCAAGCGAAAGGGAGAAAAAAAAGGGGGAAGAAAACTCGGAGAATGGAAGGAGGTCAGAGCAGGAGATAGAAGGGTGAGTTTTGCGCGAGGAGAGAAAAGGATTTATAGGGGATCCAGCGTCGAACGCGCACTCCCACGTGGCCGGCATGCCGATAGTTTGTTTAACGCCTTCTATGAACTTCCTGGGAAGGATTCAATTAAAGCCAACCTTCATTATTGCCTACCCGGGAGCCTGATCTCCCTCTGCATCGTTGATGGCGCGTGCGATTTTTTTTTCCCGTGTGGAGCGAAGTTGCTTCCTTTGCGATTAGATGTAACGAAAAATGGAAAAAGGATACATCATTTAGCATCTTCTAACAAAATTGTTAGACTCGTCGATATCGGAATTAGTGTTCGGTTGACGTCGATTTTTCAAATATGATCGTAACATGTAATTTCACGTGGGAGCAAGAAATAATCATGGCGAATAACGGCGTGCATTCATTGCGGAAAATCGGATTCGGCTCGGGGGAATCACGGGGCTAAGCGTCTCGAAAATTTGAGCACGCCGTCGAACGAGGTTTTATCGGGTTTCAGAACGGACGGGACGACGGCGCGGGGATGGAATGGCGGGAGGGCTAAGGGAAAAACGAGAAGAACGCTGGAAACATGCAGGAGGCGGCAATAGGATTTTGTGACAAGTCGATTTGCCGCGGAGCAAAGTTCTCGGATTCGTCGGCGTCCTCCGTTCTTTACGGCCGCTTTCACGCTTCCCAACAATGTCTACCGAGAGGGAGTCGAGCCATTCGATCGTTCGAAGATGGAATTGCGATTATTGGACCGCGTAACTCTCCGCTCCGCGTTCTGTTACAACATTACTTCGGACAGTAATTATTAACAAATTATAAGTAAGAACAGATGTGAAAGAAATAGAAAGAGGTGGAGAGTAGTGAGAGTATGGGAGGTATCGAGGGATAAGTGCATAGACTGAAGCTGTAAAGTCCATTTCATATTAATTGTGTATTGTATTCCTGTAAATCTAATTTTACCTTCAAATCGTTAAAAAAAAAATCGTATGTGTTAAACTTTTGTCAGAAATATTACGGCTCGTAAGTGTATGTTCGTTTAATTGAGAACGCGTAACGATTGCTTTCGCGGGATCCGCTCGAAAGGGAAATCGAACGGGGGCGTGCAATTAAACGTTGACCGTGCAAGGCTCCCAGCGAACTCGGACTCGGCGCGTGCGGATTCGTGAACGATCATTCTGAAGGAGGTCGCTCGAAGGCCGGGTCCGGAACTTTATGGAGATCGATGCTTCGGGAAATAAAAGCTCGGCTATAACCTCGAGTGCCCCGCGGACGCGGGCTCGGTTCGGCTCGCCGAGGATGGAGTGCCGCGAGGATTTGCCTATTCCATTACTGCCCCGCCTTCTCCGTTTCCGATCCCGATATCTTCTTCGAGGCTCGGACTATACCCATCGTTGCCGCTTACGTTTCGATGCTATTCCGTGGGCGCACAATCAAACTTGCCGATGAATATAAATGCCAAGGGCAACGCCAGGCCCGGCTTAATGCCACTCCAGCGGGACAGCCCGGTAGAGACGTCCGCTGGAGACCATCAATCTCGCTTCTTGCCGTTTGCTACTGTTGCTTGCTCGCCTTGCTTGCTCGCCGTCGTAGGGATGGACGGGTCGATGACGGGATTCCATTGTCGGCTGAGTCATATTTTTAGGATGCCACGAATTTCTTGCGGGCCTGGTTTGTTCATCGAATATCTTACCGCGTGCACGTCTCGTGCATTTGCCACATTCGGGAGGATTGATCCTTTCTACAGGATGTCACAGCTAAAGGGCTCTAAAGGCTTTATTCTGTTCTTTACGTTTTGCAAATGGTTCATAGCATAATAGAAATGTATTTTGTAACGCAATTTTTGTTGATCCTCAATCGATACCTCGACTACGATTGGCCCTGTTTAAAATTTTAATCCCTGATAAGAATCATGCCATGAAACTTTCTTATAACATATTTTATACAGGGTGGTCTCCACGCAACTTGCACACGTATAATAACTTCCAAATTATGGGTTGCACAGAAGAGTTTTGTATACAGAAGTTGCATGGTTTGAAAGGGTGCCTTATGTAGTATATGTAGTTTTTTACAGGTGAGATTTTTAGTGTGCCAGTTGCGTGGACCACCCTGTATGTGTATAATATTCATATGGTTTCTTCCATTTGAGAGTCTGTACAGTCGAAATTATGCAAGTCGCAAGATACGCTTGCGTAAATCCGTTCCTACATTCTTTGATATTTCCGTAGCGTATCTATATTTTCTTGATTTGCTTGGCTGGTTGAAAGGCTGAAAGAATAAAGTACAGCGCGGGCATACGTACGACGTTTAGCAAAGTGAATGCGAAGATGGGATCGGGAAGATATACACCGGGGAGAGGACGAGGAGGACACGTGTTTTCCTGGTGGACACGCCGATGGACATGTTGGTAAAGCTATCTCTCCGACGCGGCGACGACGTTGCCTTAGACACGAGGGACGCTCGGGCGATAGCACGAGGGTCTATGTATATGAAGGGATCGATGGCTAACCGAGAACTTGCGGAAATAGGCATTGATGGATGGTCATCTAGTGGCTCGCACGGAAGGTGCTCTCTCTCTCTCTCTCTCTGTACACCGCCGTAACTTCACCGGAACAACGTACCCACTCGTGTCCGTGTAAACTTTTTGTAACAGTAAAACACGGTCATCCTTCAGTAGATGATGTTGCGAAAAATCAGTTGTCGAAAACAATTGACCGGGTGAAAGTTATAGGGGTGCTAGTCACTTTTCGGAATAGCGAACTTCCGGAAATGTGTTCGTAATTCTGTTAACATGCCTGTTAGCTTAGTACTATGTTTTTGAGTATGTTCTCCGTAGACTGACACTTGCCAAATAAATTGCTAATTAAATATTTTTAAAACGTAATGGGCACAAATTGGGCTGACATTTCTTCAATCCAAAGGATTTCATCCGTGGCTCCTTCTTCGTTTTCATGTCCTTATACATACCAATTTCTACTTCTCTACCTTTTCGCTTTATCTAACTATTTCTATTCACTCAAGATTGAACCTGAATCAGAATACGTTCTTCCATGTATAAGCTTTTACATATAGAAATAAAGTCTACTTAGTGCAACTTCGAATTTCTGTCCTCGCACAATTCCCCAAGTCTCGCAAGTTATAACAATGTTTCGTTACATAGCATGGACGCAGATTTAGGATTTGTAGTTCCAGAAAGGAACTCACAACTTGGTCGTAAAGTGACTTACACTATTAAAGTCGTTTAATTGTCGAACGTTCGTGCCTGACGATATATTAAAAAAAAAATCTATTAAAAGAATTAATGATTGCGCGTTGACGTCTGGTACGAGTTGTCGGAGAGGCCTCTCCTCCGTGAAGGCAGACTGCTGAGAAGGAGCGGTATTGAAATCAAATTGCTTGCGGCTCTTAGCTCGGCTGAACTTCGCGATCGATCGTTATTAAGCTCTCTCGTTTTACCGTTAACGACGACGTAAACTTAATCATTGAGCAAATTTACACAGATTCGTGGATTGTCTCGCGTGAGCGACCGTCGTTCGGCTAGTCGCTGGCGTCGAAAATTTGCGAAACTTCGCGAATTTCGTGGAAGATCGACGATAATGGTAGCGATGAGACGGGGGAAACGATGATTCTGTAACCACGGTATCCCGAATACCGCGTCGTATAGTCTAGTCGTTTCTATCAAAATTTGGCACAAGCATACATATACGGTTTATCCAGTTTTGTATTGTAGAAAGAATCGCAGATTCTACGCAGTTTCTAGAAATGGTTTAAAACCATTTTCGACGGGATTGAAAGATGAAACTGGGAGCCGTGGAAATAGGAGAAAAAATTTCAATCGCACCGTTTTTCTTCCTCGACGTCTCGGATAACCGAAACGCGGGATAGGCGGTGGCGTAAGGATCACCCGAATTCCGTACTAGATCGAAGATAATGGCAGCGATGAGACGGAAGAGAGTCGATCAGAGAAGTCACTTATCGACCGGAGGAAGCCGTTTAACGGTTCGTTACGAACGGAATTCCTTCTTATTTTATCCACCGCCTCGATTTCTCTATCGGGCAAAGAAAATTTACGTTCCAGGGGAGACTGAGAGAAATTGGCATATTGCTACGTCTTTCCATTGCCATTATCATTATCACTGGCCGCCGTATCGTTTCATAAAAAAATTCTTCCCTCAGTCGAAGGTCATAAAACATTTCTTCTTATTCTCAGAGTCGATATAACATTCATTCAAGTATCTCTAGTACCTAATTAGTAGGCTCCGGAACTTTATGTATAATAAATGAATTGCGTTAAGGAAAAGCATGAAATACAAAATTGTATTTTAACAATCACAATTTGTACGTCATATCGTACCACGTTTGGAACTTTGCCTAGTTTCGGTAAAGTAAATAAATTTTTTATAACTTCGGTACGTAGCGTATATCAAGAAATGCATAAAATCCGGGAAGGCTACTAAATCCTTAGTTGCGTCAAGTCAGTCTATTACGGTTCCACTTCAACCTCTAACAACGAAAATTATGAGTTTAATTAAGTCGTTTTAACACGGCGAACAAAACGTTCTTTCAAGGAAGAATCGGCGGAAAGAAGGGAACGGGATCGGAACGGGCGGTGGAAAGTTGCCGGAACCTCTCCGTTCCGCTGGACCTTCAATCTCGCTCGTATAAGTTCCAGTTGTGGCTGTTATCTTATCGATTGACTTTATTGCCTAAGTATACTCGGTACGTGAGTAGCTCGAGGGGAACTGAGGGGTCGATTCCGTGCCAGACATCGGAGATCGACCAGAGGAGCCGCGATGTCTAGTCACAGCGCCGGGGCGGTGCGCCAGATGAATGCCACTTTACGACGCCACCCCCGCCTCGTTCTACTTCCCGGCTCACGTTTTCCGTATTTGCCATCATCGCGCGGATAACAGTTCCTCCATAGAAAGTTTCTATTAATCGCAACTTCTGATGGATTCAACGATCAAATGTCCTTAAATAATGACGCAGAGATCGGGATTATAAAACGGCTCGTTTGGCCAATTTCAAAAGCTACCCTTATTACCTATTANGTTTTAACACGGCGAACAAAACGTTCTTTCAAGGAAGAATCGGCGGAAAGAAGGGAACGGGATCGGAACGGGCGGTGGAAAGTTGCCGGAANGTCGTTTTAACACGGCGAACAAAACGTTCTTTCAAGGAAGAATCGGCGGAAAGAAGGGAACGGGATCGGAACGGGCGGTGGAAAGTTGCCGGAACCTCTCCGTTCCGCTGGACCTTCAATCTCGCTCGTATAAGTTCCAGTTGTGGCTGTTATCTTATCGATTGACTTTATTGCCTAAGTATACTCGGTACGTGAGTAGCTCGAGGGGAACTGAGGGGTCGATTCCGTGCCAGACATCGGAGATCGACCAGAGGAGCCGCGATGTCTAGTCACAGCGCCGGGGCGGTGCGCCAGATGAATGCCACTTTACGACGCCACCCCCGCCTCGTTCTACTTCCCGGCTCACGTTTTCCGTATTTGCCATCATCGCGCGGATAACAGTTCCTCCATAGAAAGTTTCTATTAATCGCAACTTCTGATGGATTCAACGATCAAATGTCCTTAAATAATGACGCAGAGATCGGGATTATAAAACGGCTCGTTTGGCCAATTTCAAAAGCTACCCTTATTACCTATTAATCTGAAAGTAAGATTTAATCCGGAATGGAGTTGGAAAGGTATATGAAAGTCGGCCGAAGAAAGGGTGAACGAGAGAAACGGGGATGACACGACGAAAGAGAGAAAGAGAGAGAGAGAGAAAGATGTTGGTCGCGTTGCTGATGGAGCCGGGCGAAAAACACGTCTTCGCCTATTTCCCGAGCGGAGGGAATTTCTTTGTGTTTTTAAATTAAGTTAGCTCACTGGAAAGCCTTACGCTACTGCTTTCCTCTTGCATCCACCTTTCTTCAGACTCTCCCTTTTTACTCCCCTCTTTCTTCTATTCTCATTCTTTCATGTTACTAACAAAGCCTATCGTGATCATTTCAGGGACAGTTTTATCTTCAATTTAATATGAATTGTTTGTTGATTTACAGCATTAGAAAATTAATTCTGATGGGATGCAGGGATGTATCCAATCGACGATTATCGTCTGTCAGAATCTTTCTTTTCTTTTTCTGGGGCAGAGGATAAATGTTGAATGATGTACGCGAAAGCGAAAGGGCGGACGAGCCACGAAGACACTAGATTCCTACCCTCTTAGGTTCGTTTATGTTCAAAGGTCCATTAGCCACGCCGCGATAATTAATATTTAGCTTCCTGCCCCCAGCAGGGGTATCTATTACGCTTTGCATCAGGTATCTGTAAACCATACCCCAGTCGCTTTGTTATGATAGCTTACATCAATTAATTTGCTGCACAACTCTGATTAACTTTCTCTAAACGATTTTGACAAATGTCGAAGATGTGAAATGTAAAAAAATAGTTGTAAACGAAGTCCATTTTTGGACCAAGACATAAAGATATTAATACACCAAGGATTTTATTTATGTGTAACAAAATGCAGTATGTATAAGATACATATGATGCATGAAGTATGAACAGCAAAGTGTATAGCACTATCTTTAAAAGATTAATGGATATTCTTAATAAATATCGTTTCTAAATCAATGCCCAACAAGTTTCATCTTTCATAAAAATCTATAATTTAGTAATTAATGCAGTTTATTAATGGCTCTTGTCTCTCTATCTCTCTCTCTCTATCTATCTATCTATCTCTCTCTCTCTCCATCTCTCTCTCTCTTTCTTGTTTACTGAATTAATTAATTTTCGCGTTTCATGTGTTTCGTCGCTGATGAAAGGACTTAACATCGCTGACTTGACGGTAAGGACTCTGCGTTGAATATAGTATGTAATTCTATGGGCCACAGACGGGAAATGTACTGCCAATTTTCCGACATCGTTCGAGTGTTTGCCCAACGGCTAGGTCACAGACGTCCAAACGACGTCCATATGCACTCTCTCTCTCTCGTGTTCTGTGCTCTGAATTCCACTGGTTACTCGGATTATATGCTTGCAGTTTCAGAGTATCAGCAAACAGTCATTCAAACGCGTCCACACACGAGGCGCGCTGCCAACGTTCCATCTTATAATTCCTTCTTCCCCTCGAAGAAACTTCCTAATAATTTCGGTCTTCCCTTCTCTTTTGACGTCGCGCGCGGTGCGTGAAAGCGCGATGGGAAACAGAAACGCTGCGGACCGTAAATAACAGTAATTTTCGTATAGCCAGGATTTATCCAGCATTTCAATGTTACTTAATTAGCTGTTTAATTAATACAGCTTTCGCCGCATTCGATGCAAATTAGTGCTATTTATGGATTTCGTAATTATTTCATCCCGGCAAGAACAGTTCGGAGATCTGGTTGTAAACAACGAATAACTCGTAGGCAGTGAAAGAAAAGTTGATATTTTGTTTTGCAAGTTCGATGGTAATTTTTGTCGCAACTGATTGCAGCTCTTCACGGGCCGAGGCAAACGCGGAACGGATTTCAGATAAACCTGTATACTAGCTACCTACACGTGACTCGTGTCTCAGACGCCGTTCGTTCTTTTACAAGATTAAATCTTGCGCACAACGTGTGGTCAGGTAGCAGGCAATGCCGCGCGGAGAAATACACTGCTCGAGAGTTTCATCTAAGAAGCTAAAACTGTCTCAAGGATTCTTTGGGAATCGGCGCCGAAATCCCATCGAGTTGTGAAATTTCACGAAAATCAGTTCGAGCGATCGTGGGAGACGATAGGTGAAAAATGAAGAAAACTTTCCAGCTAGTGTTATTTGAATTTGTTGCGCGAAGATCGGGAAACTTATTTCTAGATTCCGGATTGTACGCGCTTATCGAAATATGGTACGCGTACAAATCATAAATTGAGATTTTCATTTATTTTATCACTTTAATCATTTGCAAATATTCTCCGAGCAATGCTTCTCCTTTGTTATCAAACTCTAAGCTCGTCAAGTATTTAAAATTTCCAATATAAAATTTATAAGACTCAAATTAAAAAAGTTCGACACGAAACAGATAACAAAGGTGAGAGTAGGCGGGGGGATAATAAGAACAGCCGAAAACACGTAACGTTCCAGGGAGGCTCGGGAACGCGGGGCATTGGTTGAAGGAAGTCAACAAAGAGGTGCGTCGCCGCCTTTCACGGGTACGGAAGCAGCAATGACCCGTGGAAAGCGGCGAGACATTCGTACGGCAATCAGAACGAAGCACACGAGGAGCCATTCAAGTTGTGGGCTTTCATCGTCGCCTTACAAGTTCCACCACTTTCCGCCACCTTCCCCCGGCTGCCTTTTCCGGCGTGTGTCTGTCCGCGCCACTCTTTACCATCCCTGCGGAACCCTCCTCTCGCATTGAACAGTCCCGCGTCGTCATCCTCTTTTCCGCATCCCTCTTTGAGCCCTTTTCGAACTGTATATAAAGTGCCGCTACTAAATTGGAAACCGCAGCTTTGTCGATGCTTTCGCCTTCTCGCTCTTTCCCACCGCCGGCCGTTTCTTTCCCCGTCGTTGAATCAATGCCCTCCCCCGTCGAACCTCTCGGCCCTTTCGAGGTCTGATCCTGGTCAGGATGGATCGTTGTTAGAGTTGACATTCGGGCCGGATTTATTGGCCCAGCTTCCAGAGTTTCCCTCGTGCCGGGTCACCCCTCCAACAGGCTCTGCAAGCCTCACGACCGGAAAATTCGTCTGTCCTAACGCTTTGATAACGTCTCCTTCGCGTCTCGTCAAGAATTTTCCACCGATGTTTCTTACAATCGATAAACCACATTGAATCTTAAGGTTTACATCTTTATCCGCGTTTAACATCTCTTCTGTACCAGCAATCGTTCTGTATTAGATGGGCCGTTATTTCTTCATGAAGACAGTTTCTCTACTCGACATGCAATGAATGAGAAGGAAAAAAATGATATGAACAAGTGGAAGTCGTACTTGCCTATCTTTCGAGATGTTTGCAATAGAGAGAATTAATCAACCCTTAAACGCAGAGATCGCGAGTTACACGTAAAAATCTTAAAATCTTATTATCATGATTAATAACAATTTTATTCTTTACAAATTTTATTCTGTTTACAAAGAATTGTAAATAGAGATATACACGCTACTAAATATGCATTACCAAAGGCTACTATTATTGTACGTACTTGATAACCATAAGAAAGTCCATGAATTTTTTCCGTTAGGAATGTGAATCCATCTCATTGTGCGACGGTGTGCCTTCTCCAGGAAACAACGAAGATATCAGTTCCAACAGGAACTGATTCAACTTCCTGCCATTTCTGCTATTACCTTTGCGATAATCCTTTCTTGTCCATTGACCCTGACGATCGGCGCGCGGAAATTCGCGGGTAGAAAGGGACGCCGCCGCGCGGATTTCGTTCCGGCGATATTATATAAATGTCCGGGAAAGAGGGTCGCGTTTTCGCGTCGTTGGAAGAACAGCGGGTAGAGGTATCGACGTCTTCGGATTAAAGTTAATCCGGTTGAATCGGCATTACCGGAGAAGCCACCACCGCGGCGCGGTGCACTTTAGCTGATTGCTTGATTTAACGTAAACGGAGGAGGAACAGCCGCAGGAGGAGAGAAGGTTGCGATACGACCCGCAATATACTAGTGCGCCGCCTCGCTTTGTTTGCCTCCGTGATATCGTCCTGGACTTCTCTTCTCTCTCGAATTCACCGTCACGCTATCTTGCTCATAGTATCCTTGCCAGTACGAGTTTGATCATTGTAGAATACAATTATACTGCTTAAACTTCGTTCCCGGGAAACCTTCCTTTCTCTTTTCTTTACTGAACATTTATTTCGATCGCATCCGCGTGTATAAAATAATTTCGACAAAATCAATTTTTAATTCAATAATTTGCTTGTTGGAAAGTTATTAAGATAGATTTAGCATGTAGCCATTATTGTTAGGTACAATTGAAAGTTTTCAAGTTACTTAAAACAGAGTCTAGTCTAATTATTCTTGCATAGTATATATGTATATATATATAGAATTATTTAATTCGTACACTTAGTTAAATAAATTAATTTTTGAATGTTTTAATATTTAATGGGTTTTACAATAAAGATCATTCGGTACGGATTAATTGGCAACCTTTGGGCGGGAATGTTCACTATCGAAAGTTAATATCAGCTCTCGTTACCCATTTTCAGTTAATAATTCTCGATTAACAATATTCGAACGGTGGACCGTTATCGTAATTATCGTTAATTATTTATCCGATTGCTTTTCATCCCGCCACGAAGATTAACCTTATTTACGTCGGGGCCAATTCAATTACAAACCGCAACGGAATTTTATCGACGATTACACTTTTTTTTGCGGAGACGCGGGAATTAATCCGCGATCGATGAGCCGCAGTTTAGGTAAACGCGGGACGGTAACGAAGCGAGACGCGAAATAAGTGCTTGCACGTTCTCGAGGCGACGACGCAACGACGACGGTCCCTGGTAGCGAAAGGTACGCATCTTGGAAAATGGATAGAATTTATTTCACGAAAGCTTCGAAGCTAGTTCCGACGGTAGCAGGCTGGCAGAGAAATTTCTTCGCCGATAGACTCGCCTCCGTCGCCGCTGCGCCGTTCATGGAATACTTCGAGATGGTTACTTTTCTTTGTAACAAAAGAAGATACAATCAAGAGCTTTCTCCTCTGCGCGCCTTTGAAAACATTTCGAATTCTCCCCGGACACGATTTCGCGAACGTCGGACTTCAGACATTCTTAGATATCAATTCGAAAATACGTAAATGCTAGATCTTGCAAATCGATACGACGAACTTATTCTGTATAAAAGTCTGTGTACATTAAAATGCGCGTACCTGAACGTCTTTCGATTATCAAATGCAGAGCATGAAGTCTTCGTTCTGGAGGTAACAGGTTAATCTCCTCGGCACTGTTTCCTTAATATATATTTTTCCAGCTTTTCGAGTCCTTTTCGCATAGTGACGGAGCCTTGAGAAATGGAGAAGTCGAGCCGCGAGACATATTGGAATTCCGGAAAATTCAGTCCTAGGATTTTTCCCCTGCTTGGTTTTGCGAATCACGCGGAGGTGGAGACCGTCGCATCGCCTGTTTCGGAACTGGGGCAACGGTGAAGATGTCGTCGTCGCACGTGATTGAATATCGATTATGTGTCGGGACCTCTTCTGCTCGGTAGCGTGGTTAGCCGAGAACATACCACTGGGAGTGAGCATCCTCAGGATGCGTCAAGAGTCTCATTCAAACTCCTTTTTCCCTGGATCATTCCTCGTGTAATGCCACGTGCAAATTTTGCTCGATTGTCTGATCGATACTGAATATAAATCGGGGTATTCAATATGTGCCAATATACATATGTACATGTATTACCAACAGTATTTATTTCATCCTATCTACAGGGTTGTAAACCGACAGGTGGGCAACATTTTAGGAGAGTATTCTTTCAGATCAAAATAAGAGAAAAATGAGGAGTTGCAAAATTACGTTCAAGCCTCCATTAATTAGTTAGATTTATAGGTTAGGTTAGGTTAGGTTAGGTTAGGTTAGGTTAGGTTAGGTTAGGTTATGTC
>SHCU01000002.1:2375455-2390765 GCA_004307685.1 Ceratina australensis
AAAGCAAATAAAGTAACCGAGGGGAACGACTCGGCGTGGAAAATTACTTGGACGATGACGACGGGACGGAGGGCGAAAAGTATAAGATGAAGGTGTCGGAGGAACGACTGGAAATAAGAAATGTCATTAAAGTTTCTCCGCGGCCCATGTGTCGATCCTCTCCCGATCGCCCTTCGAGTCCCTTCCGCTTTTTCCATCCGCCGATCTTCTCCCAGTTTCTTTGATTATTCCTTGTTTTCCTCGAGCTCCGTCCGAACGGTTTCTGCATTTGCATTGGAAATCTCTTTTCTCGGTCCGTTCCTCATTCGATGTTTATCAGTCGCGAGGCTAATTGGAAGTGGCAGGCCGGCAAAAATTGTGCACGTACATTATTGTTTATTGCCTTTGTTTCATTAAACCAGCGGCGGTTGTGGCAATTTGTCGGTACGTTACATTGTACTCTAATAAACCACATCGACTTTTGAACGTGCTATCTGGAAGATAACCGGTCTCGTCTACAAACTAGGCGAAAAATTCTCTCACAAAACACCGTTATCGCGCGTCGCGCATCTTTATCACCTGCATTACCGCACGATCCTCCATAAACACAGGGGACCTTCTATGCGCAGTATCTACAGCTTGGGACAATGATCCTCACCCTGTTTTTGATTGTGTTAATTTCTCTCAGGGTAAGGAGCAAATAGTAATAAACTAATTTCAACAAATTCTTCACGTTATCCAGCAAACCAAACTTTTTAACATCTGAAATGAAATAAAATTCGTCGCATTGTAAATCGTTGATCGATGATTATTACAGAATCTTGTGAGTTTCATTTACAAAGAGGAACAGCGATTAGTCTCGAGACTAATTTCAACAAATTCATTACGTTATCTATCAAACCAAGCTTTTTAACATTTAAAATGAAATACAGTTCGTTGCATTGTAAATCGTTGATCGATAATTATTACAGAATCTTGTGAGTTTCATTTACAAAGAGGCGCTGCGAGAAGTCTCGAGACTCGTTATGAATAAATTAAGTAAATCACTTACCAGCGACGGACTGTATTATTCGCTGACAGAGAGTGCAAGTGTGCCGGTCCTGCGTCTTCCATCGTTTCCGGAATTTCCGGCGGCAGGCCAGGCTCTTAACAAATCTAATTCCGTTCCCGGAGACGGATCCGCGCTTCAATCCTCCTCTTCTTCTCGAGCCCGCACTTAGAGGAGACCGTCTGCGAAATCACCACCCCCCTCTGGACCCCACGCGCCGCAGGTCTTATCCATCGGCGCATCGAGATTTCAAAGCATTGATAAAGAAGACGGCATTCACCCTGTGTTCCCGGGACGACGGCGACGCCGAGGGGGAGAAGACGGTGCAGCGCGGGAAGACAATCCGCGGGGCTAACGGGGATCGGGGCAGGCTGCGCCGGAGGAAAAAAAGTAGCGAGTTGGATACAAAGAGCCCGTGAGGCTACCTGGGGGTAGATTCTAATGATGCCGATGTAACTGACGGGGCGAATACCTTCGACGATGGCCCGGGAAAAGCTGGGTACAACCCCCATATACACTTTTCTACCTCCCCCCTTACTCCGCCACCCCACCCGCCTCCCGCTGTTATTCTTTTTTTCTCCTCTTCGTTCCACTTCCTTTGTTTCTTTCAATCTATCCTCGACTCGCTGTACGAACCTCTCTTTACGTACCTTCAAGATTATCCGTCCCAGTTCGATTATCCCCGTTTGTTAATGCAGTTATATTTGTCTATTTATTTTATTCTAGTCGTATCGGCCTAAGAATAGGAATTGGTTTACAGTTTAATAATCTTCCTTCATTCATCATCTCATTCATTTACAACAACGTCTGATTAGAATGTATGTTTTTAATTGGACACGTTTCGTTCGCCTATGTCTCAATGGCTCTTTCATCGAAGGTGTACACTTTTCTGTAGTCTCTTTTTCTAGAAATGATAAAATGTTAGGAGGGATTGCAGTTATTGAAATTTGTTTAATTGCTTGCTCGGAATTTCTTAGAGCGGACACGGGAACCGGTGGCTCTGCTATCTCACGAATGACTCATACGCGCGAAAATCTCTTATAATTCCTCGGGATTTAAAACCTGAAATCTCTTCCTAGCAAATTCAGTCTACTTTGTCGTCCGGCTACTCGCGAATACAAATCCCCTGTACGTTTTACACGGTTGTGATTTAAATTCTTGTTGAGATCGCATCTCGTTTTGTTCCCACGAACGAGATTTACCTTGGCTGGCTAATTAGTAAAAATTGTTAATTAATTGGTTTATAATTGTAATTGTGAGAATATGTAATTGAGGTTCTATGACCCGTAAGATTCAGACATATCATAGACAATATGTGAAGCAATAAATTTTGACGAAAATATATTTTCAAAGGATCGATATATCAGATCGTCTATAAAAAATAGGAAGCCGGAGAAGGGAATGCGAGTTGATTAGTTTAATGGCTTTTGACTCAATGACCGGCGAACGGGGCTGTGTTCCTCACACGCGTTCCCCCATCGCATTGTATGCGACGGTTTCGGTGAACGTGGCAACCCGGAGCGAAGCTTCGTTTATAATTACGCCGCGTCGCCGCGAATGGTAATCGGTTTATTTAAAAAGCCTTTCAACGCGTCTCCTCAACCGACGTACCGGCGGCAATCTCGATTTTCGAGTTTCATGCTTCGTAAATACCATACGACGCGTAAAAATGCTTCTTGACGAGAGTCATTGCACACTATAAAAATAGAAAGAACGCTCGGTATCTGTTTTAAAACGAGCTTGATTAATCTTCTCCATTGTCGGTGAGGTTGGATCGTACCAAATTTAAGTTCACCAGGTCTGTCAATATGTCACATGTGGGAAAGTCACTGTAAATTAACAGAACAGTCTATTTAGTCAAAGCATTCATGGTTGTATAAATAGAATCTAGTAAGAATAAAGTTCTTAAAGCTGTTCTGGCTATATCGTCTCTGCAAGATTTATCTTTATCTGAAAGAACATTTGTTAAATAAACTTTGTATTATTGGTTCATATGGCATTTTAATAATTAAATTTTTACAATAATTATTTTCAATATAATTAATTTCATACAATATAATTAATTGCAAATCTTTTGACGAAGAATTATTTTATAAACCAAGCAGTGCGTGTGAGTCATTTCTCGAGTGCAGATGGTTAACTTCTAGTAGCTATTCCGAAGTACGTAAAATTGTTGATAACGCGTCAATGATAAGAAATATACGATAGTGTCCTGGGGCGTGCGAAGAAATTCGTCGGCCGCCGGTGCGGAAAATGGAGAAAGAAGCGAGCTGATTCGTCGGCGTCGGCGGTCGCGGGTGAATCTCGTGGCACGTGCCGATTTTCGTGGAGGTGTCAGTCGATGTGACGCGTGATTCCTCGCCTTCCAGCCGATCGAGCTTGGGAAACGTCCCGCGTTTAACCTCCTCCCACTGCCTCACGAGGATATTTCTTTCGACCTACGTGAATGTCTTCCCAACGAGACCAGACACAAGCCTCGTCATAGAGAAATCGGCTTCCGAAAAAAAGCCGATTCGAAGCCAATCGTTCCTCGATACGTGTTCTCTTTTCTTGTAACGCGCGTTTCCGCCGGGTTGGAAATGAAAATTCTATTCGACGTTTAAGGCTCAAAGTCCTCTTCGATTCTTCATCCACGTATCCGGGACTTCCGACTGTTTTTTTTAAAACATATTCTAACATACAAATGAAAGGTATATTGGTATACATATGTAAGGAATGTATCCTTAGTATAATTGAATTATTTGTTAGTATAATTGAATCCTAGCGCTCTGTTATAAAAATCAGGTCTATAACTCAGACCTCTAATTATACTATTACTATTAAGACAATTTATACACACGTGGCGTGAGAGAGATAACGTAAGCCATACAGGACATATGGTACATAAAAATTTACGATAAAACTAAGCAAGGAACAATAGCGTGAATAACAACATTGAATGTTATTTCTTTGTTATCTTAGGTACGTTTAGTAATTAGATTGAATTAGTGTATTCCATTTTTGTATAAAATAATACAATTCTTTGTTATTTTAGAAACAATTCATGTGTTGTTCATGTAAGAAAACCATATTCGACTGTAAGTTTAACATTATAAAACAACATATATATAACGTGTCATACTAATTTTCAGTTTCCATGCATTCGCAGCTGTTCACCGTGTATCTTGACGAAAATCTTATTATCACGAGATTTTACCAATGGAATCGGTAAATGCGAGAGTTAAGGTAAGTCTATCGCGAGGGAGGTTGAAAGGTACGAAGGTTTAAGTTATAGACCCGCTATTCGCGGAGACAGCAGACATAAATTCGTCTGCATCTTTTCCGTGCCGGCGACGGAGGCGCGGCGTGCCGTCATCCCCGCGCGAATCGCGTCGCTTTTTTCGTTTGCCCTTTTATTCGACAGTTGACGCGCGACGTGCGTAATGGAATAACGGCGCCCGGAACGTAGAACGAACGGGAGCGGCGTGACGATCTTGATTCCCTGACGGAAGACAAACTTCAATCAATGCCGAGGCGAAGACGTAAGGCGCCCGTTTGATTCTCCCGTCCGCCCGGGCGAACCGGGAAATTTTTCACCGTGGAAAAATCGGTCAACCGATTTCCCGAGTCGATCGCCCGGCTTCGAGGAATTCGCTTAAACTCCCTCCCGTCGATTCCGTTTTGATGATTCATTCCGGCGCCGATAATCAACTCTCTTAATCCGATTAACCGTTCCGCCCGAAAGCGAGATTCCTGTCCCGCGCGAAAATTAATCCCGCGAACTTCTTATCGCGCGGCCGCCTCGGGCGAAAAACTGGCCGCGAACCACCGAGTCGGCCGATTTATTTGACAGCCTCGAATTCATCGCGATAACGTTAGATTGGCCGCGACGTTCCAACCGGTTAATTCGTACGTCGACCGATAATTACCGTTTATAGGCACGACGTTAAGGCGAGCTTTACTCCCAGAAGTTACCGAGGGATATTTAGTCAAGATTTAGTTTAACACGTAGCCGCACACTTTTCATTTGACGATCGTGCTCAGAAACACATTTTTTTTTTCAATTGTTTATGACTGCCAGATGAAATCGAGTGTAAGTTGTATGTTTGGAAATGAAAATTATCACATTTGGTTACATTTGTTCCAAAAGAACTGTCGACTGCTATAACCATAATTTGCTTATCATGTCATTTTTTCTCTTCCCAGAGCAAATGACGGCTATGACCATCGTGACGAATATACGGCATTTACTTTACTAATTCAAAATGATTCGTATGAATAAATGAGAGTAAATAGGTGTAAACTTAACACAAGAAAATCAGTTTGAAATAAAATTATCATTTGCAATTTATTTTGCTTATAAAATAGTAAAAATTAAATAAAAATGTTTCGAAGCGGTAAAGCATGAGAAAACGCAAAAAAAGACAAATAAATATGCTGTCTGGCATGCTACACCTTTTTTTCGATGTATTACTCAATAATTAACAGGCGTATGCGTCAGAACACTTCGTACTAACGCTGTTATTTTTTTACTGTTTAAAATGTACACGACGGCTATAGCCGTCATTTGCGGCGACGTGTTAAATGTGATATAAACCATTATGACTAGACTACGGGTCTTGATTTTGATAACTCTATAAAAATTACAAATATTTGATTTGAAGAAAAAAAAGAATTTAACCATGACATTTTATCTCTTCACAAGCGACTTGATTTACAACGGGAGAAGACACAAGGATGAAACCGCGATGCCAGTAATATTTATATAACTCCAAATGAAATTGCATGAAACACAAAAATCGGCGGTTGGGAAACTTGCCGCAACCGTGTGTATCAGAGAATAGCGTGACAAAATAAATAATAAGAGTTTATAAAACAATAAAGGATACGTGAGATTTCTTTGCGGATCGTTGGGACGCAAAAAAAAAGTAAGCGGGAAAGGTGTGCCGTATAAACCGTAGGAAGAAGCGCACGGTGAGTGTATTTTCACAAAAAGCGCGGGACCGCGAAAAGAAAACGTAACGAGTGCCGCTATAAGAAGATTTAGGGAGGGCCGGGGCGAAGGAAATGGTACAGGGAAGAAACGTCCGAAAGAATAACGAGATATATGTGCGAGAGCCCGGGGAAAGAGAGAAACGCGCGGCGGTCCGACGAGGAGGGAAACAGGTGAGATTCATAACGGGGTCACGATATAACGAATCGAAAATTGAAAAGTGTGACCGACGAACGAATTGACCAGGAAATTGGAGAGGAACTTCGGCGAACCGGGCGACGGCGGCAGTGGGTGGCACGACAAACAGACAACGTCTATCATGGCTCGTGATAAAATAAACGGAAGGAAGAAAGGAATCCAAAACGGTCCGCGGCGGCGAAATGAATAAAAGATTGCGGGGCTAACGACAAGATGAAAACGGGTGGGTGGGCGGTCGGTTTTGTAAAGAAAGGGATGAGAAAGCTGCGGGATTTGCACGCGTTCCGACGTTCGTTAAAAAGGCAGAAACGGGGCAGGAGAGGGGCAATAGTATAACGCACCAATGCACGTAAATGGAAACAAACGAACAGGAGGGAAGGTATGATATCGTTTATGCGTATCTTTGCGCCGGGCTAAACGAAAGAAAAGGGGAGGGCTCGAAAAAAGAAATGGGGAAGCCGTAAAAGGAGGAAGAAGCGACGAAATAAGGAAACAAAGGGTCAGACAACGGCTCGGAGAGAGGAGGACAGAATTTATCAGTCCGAAGCGAAATGAAAGAAGGGACGCTGCGCGAATGGACGGAAGGAAGAGGAGGGAGAAGCTTAAAGATAACAAGACAGGCTGAGAGGCAGTGGTTCCCAAATTCCTCTTGGATGGAGAACGGTACTTATTCAGAAATCCTTTTAATTATCAACCCTATCAATTCTTCTTTTCGTTTCCTCCAAACAAACCTTTATAATTCTTTTTGAGCAATTAATGAACAAGAAGCATTTTTATTAATCGTTGCGGAGGTCTGTCGGGACTCTCTTCGTCATTGACCTCTTTTTCGACTATCAAGTTTCACCATGAGCACAGCTTCATCAGCTTCAGTTTGCGAATCCTCGGAACAAGCGGTATCCGCCGGTTTCCTTGTGTACATACGTACCGTATGCGTCAATTTGCGAAATAAGTAAACCGCGTTCGAGCGTAAACGCGCGCGGCATCGAGGGAACGCAACCGGATTCCGTGGCCGTATATCCACGAACAGAAACGGGAACAGCATCCCACTTAATTTTAACGACGAATGCGCGCCGGTTAATGCAGCCAGGCAATTAGAAGGGATCAGTTGACGCGTTAGCGTGCGTACAATGCAATAAGTATCAATCGTGCGGATCGAAACCATTATCGATGGTCGGGGACGATACAATAATATCTACACAGCCGTCGGATCAGATTCGAATATCGAAAACAAACGGGAAAAGGCGAATGGTTTTTTCGCTTTAATAGATAAGAGGCAGCAGGAATTTCCTGTCGATTTTCTACGCGGGAGTAAATATTTTTTTGTTTGTTGATTCATCGTGTTTTAAGGCGATTGAGAGCTACCGAATGCTACCACTCGTTACGTAATCTGATTAAAGGCTTGGGGAGCGTTACGTTCCGAGCCTCCGGTGATAATAACTATTATCGGTGCTCCTAGCTGATGAATATTGTCCTCGACTGGCAGAACTTCGAACAAGATGCACAGCCGGTTGGAAATAGCCTCTTTTACGAGGATCAACAAGGGAGACGGATAATTGATTTTAATTCCACCAATTACATGCTTATTTCTCGACTCCAGATTTTTATACGAAATAAACTGTTTGTAATTGTGGAACGTGACATTTAAATGAGAATTTATATTGTATTTAAAAAATCATAATTTGTATTCCGATTTTGATATTTCGTGTGACTTTGGACGTTAAATCATTTCTGCGCATACCATGTTTCAATGAATGCATAATATATTATTATATTTAATATTTTAATCTGTATTTCATATTAAACATTTGTTGTACACGCTGGTGGCTCGTCGTTATTATCATTCGTAGTACAGAATGTTTATATAAAATCGACGTGGTAACACCCGGTGAACTACCCAGTATAAAAGTTAATCTCCTTAAAATATTTACTACAACAGAATTACGCGAAAAAATTTTTTATTATAATTAACTGATTATCCCTCTACATTGAGTTTAAACGACATCCACGGTTTGCTTAATGAAACGAGCAAAGTATTCGCGGTTCGCTTTTTTATCACCGGACAAGTTGCCTTTTGGTTATGGAAAAAAATGGAATTACTTTTTCTCGTTGGGTATAGACGTAAAAAAAAAGGAAACGCGGGGCAGCGGTGAGCTAAATACGAAAATTCGTATGCTTCGGAACGGACGCGAAACGAGAGTCGATTTCGCCGACGACGGGGAATGAAATAATCCATCGAGAGCGGAACGGCCGCCCGCTAAAGAGTCAATCAAAATCCCGGCAAACCCCTTTCGGAATATATTACCCCGCCGGCGAAAAATGCAGACGTTCAATGCTCTTTCAGCGGTCGAATCTTTCCCGCGCATCAGAAAGGGATTAAAACGAAACGCGGCTAAAATTGTTCCGGCAAAAATTGTTTTCCATCAATTGGTTTTGCGAGCAAAGCAGATTCCGTGAGAACGAAATCAACGATTCGCTTTTTTATCACCGGACAAGTTGCCTTTTGGTTATGGAAAAAAATGGAATTACTTTTTCTCGTTGGGTATAGACGTAAAAAAAAAGGAAACGCGGGGCAGCGGTGAGCTAAATACGAAAATTCGTATGCTTCGGAACGGACGCGAAACGAGAGTCGATTTCGCCGACGACGGGGAATGAAATAATCCATCGAGAGCGGAACGGCCGCCCGCTAAAGAGTCAATCAAAATCCCGGCAAACCCCTTTCGGAATATATTACCCCGCCGGCGAAAAATGCAGACGTTCAATGCTCTTTCAGCGGTCGAATCTTTCCCGCGCATCAGAAAGGGATTAAAACGAAACGCGGCTAAAATTGTTCCGGCAAAAATTGTTTTCCATCAATTGGTTTTGCGAGCAAAGCAGATTCCGTGAGAACGAAATCAACGAAAGGAAATCTTGTTCAGAATTTTTCGTGCCAGTACTTTCAGCTAGATTATACGAACAACTTCGGAGGAAAATAACGGTTGGGGAGGAGCGCTGCGACATAAATCTGATTTGACGACAGAGAGGGTACGATTGGAAGTAACGCGCCGCTAATTTCGCGATCCAATCACGACGGATTACAATTTGTATCTTGCCCTGGGAATCTTGGCGTGCGCGAGCCGGGTCGCCGTTTTCCTCTTGGACGTTTTTCCAGGAACAGCCTAGGCGACGCGAGCCACGGTGTGCGAGAGAGTACGAAAAAATCGGATTGTCCAGTTTGTTGGACCGGCAGCGCTGACTCCGCAGGCTCAGCCAGTAATACATCAGGAGCTTACCGACCCCTCAAACGTAAAATACCCATCTAACCCGGGCTACCTTTCCATCCCCCTTTTCAGCCGTGTCGCGGTCCGGGAATTTCTTCCTCGTGTATTTTTGTACACAACCACCGCGTTTCCCCCCTCACGAGGCGCCTTTGCCGGAAAGTATACGCGCGGCCATTCCTGCCGGGAAACTTGTGCGCGTTGCAACTGCGACAGTCCCGATGATTAAGCTTCCCGCCGGCTTAGGATTATTCCTCGAATTACTCTCTTAAAATGTAACTTCACGTGAGCGTAAAATCGAGTCCTAAGTGTACTATTAACAATTAATCAAAACGATAAAAATAAAAATAAAAAATGTTCAAATTTAATCACCTTGCGCAAGCCTGTGATCGTACAAATATAAAAGGCATGCTTGGTAAAATAGGCAGGAAGATGTTAATGGGAACAAGCGAATCTTAAGTTCTGCGGGGCGGAAAATATTTCGTGGGGCGCAGCTGCGACGGCGAAAATTTGCTGCAGGAGTGTTTCAAGCTTTTCGGGTGTTGGCTCTCGGCTGTACACGCGGGATTTTCACGTTGGCCTTTCGCAAACACTGCAGTTCGGTTCATCAGAAAGGGAGTCGACACCGATACGTGGGAATAAAATGCTCGTCTGGTATCTCGAAACGCAAACATTGATTACGATTTCACATCGAGACACTCCTTATTAATAGAAGAATCTTTTGTAGAAAATATAAATGAATAAGATAAGTGAATGTCATAATGTAAGTAGTATATGTCAACGTAGCGACGGTATTTTTCTGATAAATAAATCGAATAGATATAAGAGAAATATCCATTTGGAAAATACGATATAGAGAAAAGGAATAAGAACTGTCGGTATAATAAAAATAAAAGCGGGGCGAGTCTTCCGTTTGAATTCGACCTCGAGTAACTTAGGGCATCAAAAATACTTGCAGCTCACTCGATCTCGCAGTAAATCCTCGACTGGCAGCTGGCTAGGTGATAGCAAACAGGACGCCCCGGCCCTTCCATCGAAGGTGGAGAATTCGCCCGGTGAGACTTGACCGATGCAACTGATAACCCGGCTGCCATCCAGTTCCAAGTTCCATTCCAGCTGGCCGGGCTTCCCTTTCCGCGCAGGAAGTTCAAAGACCTCGTCAGGGGCTGGCTGACAATGAGCCTGAGGTAACCGCGCGACCGTTGTTGCTCCTCGAGTTGGATGATGCCTGGCGTCACCCAGTTTCCGCTTCCCAGGAATCCCTCTCGCGTCTGACTGCATAATGACTTACTCTACTTATGCCAAGATCTCCGGTAATCGTTGCTTCGATCATGCCGATACTTTCCGAATTCGAACTTGATCGTTAGAATTGACATTATTGTCCCCTTCGATTCCAACAAATTTTCTATACATGTCAAATACATAAAATATATAAAAGTACTTGTAACTACAGTTATCTTAATGCAAAAGTTCAGAATAAGATGTAAATGAAAAATTGATAAATTCGATAAACGTTAATATTAAAATTATTTAGTTTAATGATGATTTTATGCAGCGACTTGCAATAAAATGATGTTTTTAATCTTAGGAAACACGCGATTGGTGAGAGGAGAAAATTTTCTTAAGACCGGCCGACAGGCTTCGTTCCGAGATACTTAATAGTTCCGTTCGTGATTACGCTCTTCCGTTTTGATAGAACGTCATTAAAAGCTTGCGGAGGAGGAGGATATTCCCGCAGATAAGACCGATTAGACAGCTCGTTCGATGGGAACGTTGTTCCGTTGAATGGCATGCGAGCCAGTGGGATGAAACGGGACGGAGCTCGGAACCGAAGATGGAGAGAAAGAACGGCGGGCATGGAATCGCGAAGGTAGGGGCGGAAGGTGAAAGAGCGCGGAACCCAGCGAGATTCTCAGATAAAATATCCAATTTAAAGTTTCATCGTAATTTTACGATTCCTGGAAGTAAATTAATAGTATTATCTGGCTGCCGACCAGCCCTGCTTACCTGCCTCCTAGACACCCTGGCCTTTTGGTCTCTTCGTTCTCCTCGCGCGACCCTTCCCCTGCCCACACCCTTGTGGAAGCGCCGATCCGCAAAAGGAACTTTGAAAATAAGCAGCCTATTACTCATTACTCGCCACGCTTATCGGCGCGCTGCCTGGATTTTCTCGTTGCCCGGAAACTTTTCGTTTGCGAGATGTGTTTCCCAGACTTTCGAGAATCCCGGAGATATCAGCTCGGATACGAAAAAAGACTGATCGGAGATAAAGAAAAAAAAACAGCGCACGTGTTAAAGTTGAAAAGGATCATGAATGATGGAAGATAAAATTGTAGATAAAGAATATTTCAGAGTGGATAGGTTTTATTTCTGTTCGGGAATACGTAAGGATAATCCATTATTCTCTATAAGGGAGCTTGACATTGATTTTTCGGGCTGGTTTAAATTCTAAGGGCAGGGCGTTTGTCATTCGGCGGAGACCGGCTGTAAATGACAGTAAGACAATGCGAGAGGTACACGCGCGGCCGATTCGTAAGTGTGTCTCACGTTAGACGTCGGCAGACTTATGCGGCTATTACATATTATGAAAGGTGTTGGCAACCTTAGCGGCAGAAGTCACTGCCAGACCATCTTCACCGCAAATATATGGACCTCGGATCTGTAATTTTTATCACCCGCCCGTATTTTTATCTCTCGGCGAACCATCAGGTCTGTTCTCTTTATCACTCGACTGATTCGCTTGGCATTTATTAAATTTCTCTCAATTCAGCATATGTATGGAAAACAATTATTATACTTTACCATCAAACATTTTTTTAACTATATCTCTTATCTGTAAATTGTGAGCTTTTGAAAATGAAAATGAAATGAAAATGAAACATGAGTTATGATTCCTTTTATCTTTCAAAGACACTAATGTGTATTCACTTTATAGAGTGCATATCAAATTCATTTCCTTCTTTATTATCAGATATATTCTAATGCATGCAAAGATAATTGTGTGGAAGGCTGTAACATTTTAATGCAAAGTTATAAACGAATCTTCATTTGGTCTGTTTATCTTTTATTACACTAGGTACAGGCGAGACTTTGGCCAACAAGTGATACGAAGCAGCGAGGCTTCGATATCTCAAATTACCTCCGATGATATTTTACCAATATCGAACGGTCTGATAACAACGTAATCAAGTTCGATCGATAATTTCGAGTAGTTCGGCCCTGTTTTCACGTAACTCTGATCAGTAACGAAGGCATTAGCGTCTCGGAAGGTCGTCGAGGCCCATGATCAGCGTCGTCATCATCATTTAAAATCCCCGAGTCGCTTGCACGAATGCCAACGGGAGATCCGATCGCGCCGGTCACGCGAAAACCGCTCCGTCCATTAAGGTAACGCGGTTTACGGAGCAAACCAGCGTATCCGTTTTATTCTGTATGTGCAGGAAGATGGAAGCATAATCGTTCCTCCAGCGATCATACGTCCCCCTCCGCCGTGTCGACCCCTTCTCGTTTCACCGGGGACTTCGTTTGAAATTCTATGCATTCGAGAAAGGGGATGAATATTCACGCGGAGCTCGAAGACGGCCGGGCCCGCTTCTAAAAGTATACTAATTAATGGTAAATACCGGCGATGCACGCGAAAATCTGATGAGATTCTTATTTTCATAACGAGAACCTCTCTATTCTTTACCCTTTAAAGCAATCGTTTCAAAGTCTTCTGAAGTACTCTGAAAATCTTGTATATCACATGCAATAAATAGACCACGGATATTCATACGAAATAAACCATTTATACCATCTATGATGAAAATATAATTCGTAATTCACCTTTGACATTTCATACGTCCTCGGATATTCAATGAATTTTTTATAACCTTTGAATGTGCTATTTTTATATAAATGTGCAAAATCTGGAGTTCAGTAATAAATATAAAAGTGTGAATTGACCTGAAATTATTAGGCTGTCTTCATAAATCTTTATTAAGCATGACTGGGGTCTTTGGTTGTAAGTAATAGAAATTTTTATGTACCACAATATAGTTTCTCTATTACGTCGTCTTTATATTAACGTCAATTCAGACGCTCGTTAGGTCATACCATTTTTTGTTAGACGTCATTTTATCTGTCGTAAATAGCCGGTGGACGTGCCAAGGAAATTGTGTGCACGATGATATCGTTATAAAAGTTTTATCGGATAATATTATTTAGTGTCTCCCAGATTTTTACCCCGCCGGCCAGCCCATTATCGATTATGTAATTTCCTGGTATAATATTCAGGGATTACGCGCGATGATAAATTAATATAAATCGCCGCGTGATTTCTGCACGTCCATTATTGCTTGTTCACAATGGAATTGGCAATTTATAAATCGTCGTATGGTCCGATAAAAAATGTAGATGTTATGAAAATGGTTATTAATACATTTGCATGACAAATGCTGAACATCGAAATTCTCCGTCATTATTGTAAGCCGTACTGATGATATAAATAAAATCATGTAAATCACAATTTTTATGACTTCTGATCCGAAGACCCGCTTCGATGCCTGTCATTTCTTTCAATTTTATCTCTTGTAATTTCTCTCGCTTCTGTTGTTGAGGAAAAGAACAACCAGGAAACTAACTCCAACTTTAATCGCTGTGTCCACTGGACTGAGCGTCTCGAAACTTGGGACCAGCGTCGCAGTCAGAGCCAGACTTCGTACCCGGTTCCACCGTTCGTGTTGAATCAGAGACCCATTTGCTTTGTGCTAAAGAGTTTACTTACCGCGCCGCACTATGTGTCCAATATCGCAATAATGTTTGCCGCCTCTGTTTGGAAGTGCACCTCTCTATACACGTACAGCCCCGCCACGTGACAAAGAGCCACGTGCAGGAAATCACATGCCGAAACAATAAAATGTAACGATCTCGGTACTGCTTATCTAGAGCCAATTGAAAAAAATATCCACATTTCGTAATCCAATTTTGTTTGCGTTCTAAAGTCTGCTTTATAATTAAAATTTATCATAATTTTACAATACAATTTCGATGAGAATTATACAGTAAAATCCGTTTTTGTGCGGCGGACAGGGACCGCATAAAAAAAGGTGCACTTAGAAAATACATCAATTATTTACGAAATATATGAGAAAATGCTTTCAATTAAATTAAATAATTAAATTAGACCTGGAAAAATTGTAATTGTAAAACATTCAATTCTTCATTGTACATATACACGAAGAAGTTTTCAAATTATACATTAAATAGTTCGCTGCTACTCGTCGCAATCTATAACGCGCATCTCCTCTAACGCGCTAAATTATCGCTTATGATTATAATCGCTTTCGTCGCTCAAATTATATTAATTAATTATTGCATTAATATATTATTATATTTTTATTATTATATTAATCATTATATTTTCACCAAACGAACGGAGCGTCGCGAAGTCCAGATACATCGTCGTCAAGCAAATCACGTAGTCAGAGTTCGTCCAAAACATGTACATGTACATATAGGAAACATTAAACTGGTGCCAACGTCGCTGAGATTCATATACCGCATAAAAATAAATCGCACAAAAAAAATTGCACAAAAATAAAATCGCACAAAAATAAAATCGCATAAAAAAGGACCGCACAAAAACAAGTCTTGCTGTATAATAAATAGTGTATAGATTCACTTTCAGCGTATTTGTTGAGGTTTTATTGTCTCCGCTGATCGATGCTCTGAAATATTTTTTCTCCAACTACTTGCCCATTAAGCTGTGCAGATCGACTGCTAATTTAACCCCAATTTTCGCCTGTTTCCATCTCTTCATCCGTTTCTCTCTACACGTCGCGCCGGCTGGTATCGCAGTCAATTTCGGCCGATAGACAC
>SHCU01000002.1:2395707-2414301 GCA_004307685.1 Ceratina australensis
TAGGCTATTAAGACATTCGCGACTGGCAAATTTTTTTCGTTTATAATACTGTGTACCGGCAAAAACTGGTTGCCGCAAACTTGTATCGTTAAAACAAGGATAAAAATGATAAAATTTGTTTTGAAATATGAATGTTGCAATTATGTGTTGTTTAAGATCAAAAGATTTTTATAATTTGTATATGACGTAAATGTAAATGACGTGAATTCACGTCAGCGGTGTTAACGAAGTCTTTGGCGATGTCACATGAATTGTATGCGTTCATTAAATATGTTAGCTGTTTAGTTTGTAAGAGTAGGTAACAGTTTTGTGATACATCTCGATAAGGGGAGTGCAGAGGTATCGGTATCGCGATATATCATGCGGTCGTCGATAAATCTATATTACCGATCCCAATAGATTCTACCGATCATTATGATGTCGCTATTTGTGTTGCTTGAGTTTCTTTTGTCCGTTGTTACGGGATTGTTTTGTTCTGTGCGAGATGCCGTAATGGATACGTGTTAATGAACTAAATAAAAGGAAACGAGTTTATTTATTTAAATGCTCGTGCTAACACTTGCCAAATTTTTTAACGTTGCATCAACGTAATCATTACATATTAATTGCTCAAGTTGCGAATGCTCTGTTTTTGCTTGTACGTAAAGCTTCATAGAGCCTTAAATACTTTCTGTAAAAATTACGAGGAGTATCTTGCTTGAGATAATGGGGAGAGCACAGGTAACTCGTTCAGCCCTGCTTCTGCACCGCTCGCTATTTATATCCGCTCGCAAATTTTATTATCACATAGCGGTCGGGCGGAGTTAGCGTCGCGGGTTACGGGAATTTCCATTGCATATAAAAAGAGAGAATTGCAGCGGCGGTGAGAGGGAGGAGGAGGGGGGAGGGGTACGGCACGTTTCGCGCCTTCAGAGAAATCCTTAAAGCCATTTAAGCCCTGCGGTGACGCCGGATCTCACGTAGCCGTACCCACGGAGAAGAGCCGCCGGACGGAGGGAACGGGTCGACGATCAACGACGGATGAATGGAGCTTAACTCTGTGGCCGTTGCGATTTGTACGCGTACCCATTCGTTGCGCCGTCGCCTCGACTCGATTCGAATGGTTAATTCGACCGATAATCGGCCCGACATCTTGCCCCCCCGCCTTGCATTTTCCCATTTCATATACTCGTGGGAAAGTAGAATGCGACGTGAAAGCTGTACCGCGCAAAGTATACAGAATATCAAATAGGAGACAAGCTTTCGTACACTTAATCCTCATCACATATCATTTGTTAGATTTACGGATTCCTATGCATTGATAAAAAATGTGAGAAAATGCATGCATAGCAGAGTCTCCCGCTGCACACACTTTCTCCTCGCACGTCTTAATTCATTATTTAAAAATTGGACATATTTTATTTAACTGTTAGTAAAAGTCTGAAGTCCGTTTGCAACACGCAAGCATCGTATTGATTTTGCAGCTCGTAGCAGCTGTAGACCTGTCATCAGTTATTTTACTCCAAGCTTGTTTTGATATCGCACATTTCAATCATACGTCTGGGAGGACCAAGTATTTCCCTTCTGCGACTTCATTATTGATTATCATTGGGATCCAGCGGAAATACAATAGAAAATTGTTAAGAGAAAGAGAGACTTGGAAATTACAGAGTGATGTAGCATGTCTGACTACAAACGATCCGTTTTCACTTCCGTCTTGACTTCGCTCTCCTCGCTTTCCTTCCCACCGGTGGAATCGTGAAAGTTCAGACACTTCCGTAATGGAAGAACGAACAAGTCGATAAGAATTTCCTCTTATTTCTTCTTCCACCTTTTGTTCTCTACGCTTCCCCCAATCTCACCCTCGCCCCGTCGCCCTTCGAGAACAAACTTATACTTGTAGCCGATATGAAGATACTGGTAGAGTACACTTTGTGTTCGGCTTCGAAGATTTAAATACTTGATTCCATTAGATTTTTAAAATGGTTAATAATTATTATTTATACAATTGTTTGCCGTGCCTACAATATCTGCGGTGATGTCTGCACTTTTTATTGGTTATGCTTATTCTATGAATCTTGGTCTTGTTTATTAATGAATAATATTTAAATTTTGTTGGTTAAGTCATATTTGCAGAAATTAATAATAAATTCGTCTAAATTATAAAAGATCGTCTCTATACTTTCAACTTCTGACCACTGCGGAGTGAAACGTTCCGAGCATAAACAGACGAGATGTGTGTACGGTGAATAACGTCTTCAGATACGTTGAGAGAAAGTCGAAATCAGGAGTGGTGGAAGCTCCTCGACTCGGCCCTGTTCTCGCGGCGCATTAACCTTAACGACCTTTTAGCGAGTCCTTTTTTTGAAGGGAGAGACCAGACCGAGGCACTGGTCCTCTCGGATTTTTTTCCCCACCGCTTCCTGAGATTGCCGTGTCGCCAACTCAGCGCCTCTTAATGTTGCCTTTTTCCTGTCGGGCCCCTTCGCCTAACGTCCACACCGCCGCTCATTTTTCCACCCACGACTCCAGTTTTCGTGTACTATTACCCGCTTCTTGTCCCGCTCCGCGCGATCACAAAAGGATCTCGTTTCTCGCACCAGTTAGGAAGGAATTTCGAAATCCAGAAATCTGGCTGATTCGAAAAATATCTTACAACACGAGGCTTATCCGATTTTTTATTAAGCGATTTATTTATTGGAAGGATATCGGTAATCGCCAAGCAATAAATATTTTACGTCGAATATTATCAGTGTGATTCTCGGGCAATTAATTACGACCGGACGTTTGACGGACGGGTAATTATCTTTTAACGACGTTATGATCATTTATTTTGCTAGCTAATGCTGGAGGGAGAATGCTGATTCAAAGAGATGTTACTGACTCAGCTTATATTATTTTATATCCCTTTTATTAAAGGAAATTAATTTGTTAAGTCGAACATTGAAGAAATTATTTTGAAATATTGTTACTGCTTATCATTTTTCAAATTCTCATCATGAAAATTTTATAATTGTTCAATAAAAATACTTCTTCATTAACGACCTCTTACCCGATAACACGCTGGTTGCTCGGTCACGTTTATTAGGATAGGTGGTTTGAGACACGAGTTTAACGATGGACTGGGATCAGGAAATGTCGGTTTCACGGTTATGACGGACAATACGGAGATTAACAGAAGTTGGTGTTTACCGGGCAGCCTGAAACACACGCCTTTTAAAAGCTGTACACGCGTTGCGCACGCTAAATGTACACAATCTTGTTTTTCCCGCACGCTGAGAGTAGTATTAACACAGGATGACGCTGGTTGCCGGCATTTTCCGCTTTAAACCTCCGCCGCTGCCCCAGTGCTGCTGTGCGTGCACAATGAATGCCACCCCCCCTTCGTTCACCGTGCAGCCACTCTTGTCTCGCGAAATGAAACGAGCATTGTCCCGAGTGATAATAATTATGAACTTGGATATTTCCAACCCGCGACTTGAACAATTTGTCCCCGCAATTCGATAGCTGCGATCCTTCGTTTCAATTTACATCCGAAAACAGTTTTCTTAATATACAATTTTGATTGATGAAAGTAAATGAAAATAATTGTAGGACTGTCAATGGGATCTCATGGTCACTGACTGACATTTCCACAATTTTACTAATATCCTGAATATACTCATATTTTAATTACAAACAAGTACGAAAAATTTTTTTATTGAAATGCCTTTTGGAACAAAATTGAAAGGGGACAAACGTTCTAATGAGATATGAGAAAAGAATTTTTGACATTCGTAAGATTGTTTCTGTCGATCCCATAGACAGCTCTGATCCAATGGTGAAAGGACGGCCGATGATAATGCAAATCGGGGCACGGGAGAGAAGAGATCCACTGACACGTCCTGTCGGAACGTCCTAAGATAGTTTGCAGTACGTGTAACGTCCGTCTTTACGACGTTTCACGAGCCAGCTGAAAATTTTTCCCGTTTCCCGGCCCCCGGTCTGGTCGAAATCTCGTTTGCAAGAAACGCGCCCGGAATATCGACGAACACAGACATTTCCTTCTTCCCAGGGTTCAACGCGAAATAACCCATGGCAACGCTCACGGGAACTTTCCAAAATGATCCCATTGATTGCTTACGCGCGCGGCGAAATAAACGAGCACTATCCATTATCCCGGATCTGTCATGAATGGTAAACTGAATAAGGATTTCGATTTGAAACAAATAGAAAAGTTTCTACGAATTCACGTAAGAGTTAAATGCTTCACACTATGTGAACGGTATTAGTTTCTCGTAAAACGCAATATAAAATATGTACAAATGAAATCTTCGTAAAAAAAACATATTTTAATCCAGTAGGGTATAAATTCATAAATTACAAAAAAATTGTGGCGTAAAGAAATCTAAAACGTTTTGAATGTTTGCCTCTTCCTTTTAAAATTACTTTTGATTTCATCTTTAATTTGACATATTGACCTTTCCCGAAGAAAAATTGAGGCAATCAAGTAAAGTATGTTGAATAGATAATATATTTCTATTATATGAAATTTATAATCCGGAAGAGAACGGAATTTGGTTACTAAATAATCTTGGGTTAATCTTGAATGTCCTGTCCTGATTATGTCTCGGTACACATTTGATGACGGAATTATGGTCTAATGTTTAGTGCTTAATGTTGTATATTGCACGGAAATACAAATGATATAAATGTAGCATTTCAGTATAAAATAACTGTCGGTGGATTTAGTTTTGAAGAATGTCAATTCGCTTTTAATTAAAAACATTCTTCGAAGCGTTGCTGTCGTACGATAGAATGTCATCCACAATCGACGGTGTAACGATTTCGAAGCTGCACGCTCGCTGGGACAAATAACCGGAGCTATTTTAATGAATAAATACCCGGTGGACGGATACAGGTCGAATCGGCATTGTTAATGAATGTTATTAATCCGAGCTTCCCGCCGCAATTATTATTAGTTGTGGAATTTAATAGAACTCCAAAGAAGATTCAGCTCGCTCGTTTTGTATCGGCTGAAACGTAATTAAACCAATTACCGCGTCGATGTTTATCCTCGCATTGTCCCGAAAAAGAGCATCGAGAATGCTTGGAACGGGAAAAATAAATCATTATTTCGCAGTTAAAATTTTCAACAAATGAATTATGCCCATTTATGTCACCCAACGATTTCTACATATTTCCCGTAATCGTTATCAATTAAGATCTGCTCACGATCTACGTTTACCATTTTGCGCAATCAGGAATTAAACAAAACTAAAAAAAATATAAAAAAAATAAATACCTCATGGGTGGAGGGCAGTGCGTAGAGAAATTCGATCAAATAAGAGATCATCCCCGGGGCAAACGAAACAAAACATATAATCGCGCACACGCGTGCAGAAAAAGGGACGGGAAAAGCACTCGAACGAGCTGTTGACCCTGGCAGCCGCGGCAGAGCCTGGGCGGGCGGCGCCGCCACGCCGCGTCGAGATTAAAAGTGAAAAATCGCCGCGACCTGTGGGGGGCGCGTTTTAAAGCGGGCAAACAAAGCCGCGGGGTCCCTTTTTTAGAAACTCCGCCGGAAACGCGAGCGGGCTCGGCTGGTTTCCGGTATCTACTCCGGGGCGTCGCACTCATTCCTTGTAAATTACGCGGCCGACCGGGCCGGGCCGGTCGCGTAAACTCGCGCGCGAATAAATTCATTTGTTATGAGAGGCCGGCGTGCCCCGTTATCGGACGAAACACGTCGGAATTGCTTAACGAAACGGAATTGCCGTTCGCTTATCCCTCGTTCCAGCCCGTTTCGCCCTCCCCCTATCGTTTCGCTTCTCTCTGCCTTTTCTTGTTTACCCCGCTCCCGCTCCGTTATCCTCGCGCCGTACTTTTTTCATTGCATTTTCGAATTTTCTCAGACGCACGGCGGGCGTCCAGGACGCTTGGACACTGACGTGACGTATACTAATTTTATTCGTAGATATGAGCGCAGTTTTATATCGTGGGCCTTAAATTAACTTATATCTTTGATGAAGTTAACAGTTTGAATTTCTGCCATATTTAGTATTATTTATCAATGGTCCACTAGCTGAACAAAAATATGCGGAGTTCATGATAAATATTTTTTATGTTCATTTTTTCATGATCTCCCGTTGGAACTGTGACGTTATCAATGAACTGATAAAAATTCTGGAGGAAACGACGTACCTTAACTATCCGACACCAGAGGAACCTTTCCCCCATACGAAATCGTGATTTGGCAACAAATTTTAATTATTATACCGCGAGAGTGCCGATCGGGCAAAATTAATCGCTGGCCAGCGAACGGGAAATCGATATGCGAAATCGGCGGAAATTGCGCGTAGCATGATGCAATTAGATGGTCGACAATGGAATTTACGTCTAGATCATTTTTAATGTATTCGTCGTCCAGCAACAATTTCGGAAACTTAAATTACTTATACCTGTGGTATCATGCATATCTGGCAACGAGTTTGTTAAGAGACGATTACCGAAAGACTGTACGTGGGTATTAATGCCGATTAGAAATAGAAAGAAAGATGTCCATGATTGACGTTTAGCAAAATGTATCAAGATTTGATCGAAGTTGAAATTCAAATGACAATAGAAAATCTATCATTAATTTCTAAGAAAATCAGTTCATTTTTTAATGTAACTAGTCGTACTTCAAACATTTCATAGTCCATTCAAATATAAAAAATGGATCAGAAATAAATAGTTCTTGATAATTTTATAAGTATCAGCGGAAACTGGCACGTTAGCAGTAATACTTCCATTTAACACGTAACTCGAAACATTTCTGACGATCCCCGAGCAGAAACTTATCGAGTCGTATAATTAACGAATGCAGATTTTATTTACAAGATTGCGATAGTCGCCTCCACCGTTTTTCCTCGGGAACAATGAAAACAATTTCGGGTAACCGAGTCGTGGCTGATTCAACCCCCCCGTAGCGATAAAACCGACAGAGCTGGGTTGGAAGTGAATTTAATTAGTGCCAAGAGCGGAGGATCCGTCGAAAACTAATTAAATCCACCATGGACGAGGCGAAACGAGCGAACGAAATCGCGAACTTCCATGCCCGATCGAACTAGCCCATGCAACCCATCGCGCCTTGACTATTCTCGTTTCCCGTCGCAACGTTTCGCTACCGCCCCGCGAAACATTATTATTCATGACCGCGTATCGTATTACCACGATGGGAAACGTATTTTCGCGGGATCCAGGAAATCTTATCACCAGTCTTACGCCGTGGCACAAACAGAACTATTGATGGCATGGAAAAAAATGAGCGACGTCAAGCTTGTCGCTGTACTCCCTGGTTACTTCGCTCGCGAGCAAAAGTGTTGATCACTTTATTTCCGGATTCAACGCGCGTTCGTTCATATCGCAATTAAGAAAATAAGTGAACAGACCAGAGAGCCGGGAGACCTCCGTTTCGGACTCGGAATTTCGCCGCTGGCGTAACTCTTGCCCGTTCGACGATCATTAACATCTGTTCGTAGTAGTTAACCAGGCTGCGAGCTCTCATTCCGCGGTTAAATTATATCTACTACATAGAAATTTACATGGAAAACTGTGCCCGCCTGATCGAACCACTGCATTATTGAGGAATCGCGGAAATACGGAGTTACAGCTGTGCCTGATTATCTAGAGCGAGATGGAGAGGAGCTACATTTTTCAGTTGAACGTTTATCAGCGAACGTTTTATTCGCGGACCATAAATCATTCGTTGTCTCATTTCTGCGAATCAACGGATCGGTTGAATCGCATCAGAAATAATTAACGAGTCGTAACAAATCCCGGATCGTTTTGGCGGAGATCAGTCGGAGCTGATAAACGCTGAATACGAGAATCGAACATTGTTTGATTTCGGTTACCGTCATGTCTGGCGTGAAGCGGAACGGGCGTCTGCGGCCTCGTTGCGTTCCATTAATTTCTGTTGTGCGCGCCGCTCTCTGCCCGTTCCCAGACTTCGTCGCCTGTCAGATAAAAAATGATGGATCCTTCTCGCCCGCTGATTCGACTAATTACGATAGATCCGGTTTTTTGTTAACTCGCAACCGTGTCTTCGTTCTTTCGCGCTGTCACGAGGCCCGCGGTCTCTGCTTGCCGATCGATCGGCTAATTTTTTTTTTAAGTAATTGGAATCGGGAGATCTTTCAACGGAACGCGATGACAGGTCGACGTGGGAAGCAGGAGCGCGGGGGTAAGATGAAAGGGTTGAAAAACAGTCGGTCACGTGGCGGAGTACGTGCGCGAGAGGAGACGGCGGAGGGCCCTTTTGCTTGCCGGCGATGGAGCCAACCGAGGGTAAGTATTCCAGCGTGTTTAGTATTCCGGTGCCATTTGATTCCTCGGCTTCGGTACGTGGACCGCATTGTTTTCGAGCCTGACATCTCACTAAGGCGAATAAGGAGGGTCGAGTTTCGTGGGAATTCGCCCGAGGAATATTATCGTGGCTCCCTGGCCTTCCCTCGCTTTCTTCGTTCCCTCGGAAAACCCCTCGGCGTCCGTTTCTTCGTCCGCCCAACCTTCTGCCCCGTAGTGTTTGTTAACGAAAACGCGATAACTCTTTCGCCGGTGTTTGGTTATTCGATTTCTCTTGAAAGAACGCGTTAGAACGGTCTTTGTTCCCAAACAAATGGCAAACGGCGAACGTATGTACAACGTGCATTTTCCACCGGCGGAACACGACGTTGGGGCTTACGCGGATAATAAAGTTTCAAGGAGCCACAAATATCGCCGGGCGTTCAACTCCCGCCATCGTGGCGAAGATGAATTTAATCTTGATACTTTGTAAAACGTGGAAATCATTACCATTCGGGTTTATGGTATTACGAAAGGAGCATTAAATGTTCGCGGAACTTCACTTTCGAGCAATATAACTTCGTCAGACTTGCGTACCTTCGTCCCGAATAAGCGTCAAGTATACATGTAGGTGTACATTAATGAACTTCCTGTATGTAGATATTTGTTTGGCTTGCGTCAAGTTCTCTCGCACTTCATTAAAACTGGTAGTGAACAGCCTCCGCATGAAAATACATGACTATTCCTACACAGGTTTTACGTTTCAACGCAGTGTTCAGTAATTCGCGTTACCCCTTCCGCTGGTAATCTTATTATCTCATGGAATGTTTTATTTCATTCCATTTACTGGTTGTTTATTTAGTATACGATTTGAAGTGAGTTTTTTTAATTCCAAGTGGCCCTTGGGAACGTGGGACACATGTGTTCTACTAGCGAGGAGAAATAATCTCATGTAACATGTACCGTGAAGCTTTATCGTAACACAAAAAATGGGAGTAGATATTTAGATAGCCTTCCTTAGCTCAGACATCCTATAGGAAATTCATTTGTTACCCTTTGCACTTAAGAGATGACTCATAGTTACAACTTGCTTTATAAAATAATAACAAAATAATTATTGCTTTACATATATTATTGATTAAACAAAATGTATACGTATCGATTTAAAAATTGGTCAAGAAAAAACTTAATTAAAATTCCATTGAATGATTTGACAAAGATTTAGTCAACGTTTTTATTCTCTCAGCCGGCGACGCATTATACTAATTCCAGGGTCATGTAGCTGCCGCGTCCTCTCCGAGACATTAGTATAAACCAGGCAGGATCGCGGGGAATACTAAATCTTGCGGCGAAGCGCAGACCTACCCCTTCGACGCGGATCCACGTCCCACCCTCCTGCGGCTCCGCGCGCGTTGCCGAAAGTTGTCGCGGCAGCCATCTAGACGCCCCCGTCGCCTGGTTGCCTCCGATTAAACGCGAGATTAACCTTGGCGACGCGAGCAGCGCGGCACCGCGTTCCTTGATACTTTAATCCCCGGCGCGCGACGGGGCCTTTACTTTTAGCCGCGTCGGAAATCCGGGCTTCCTTTGGGATCAGATCGATCAGCCACCGGAGGCTATGGTAGACCGATAAGGCCGGATCGAATACAAAACGAGCCGTGCACTCAGATTTCCCTGTCCATATTTACGATTCCCAGTCGTTTTGTCCTATTACGGTTTATCTTTTGGAATACTCGCATCGATTCCTGCAAAAAGAGTTTAGAGAGGATTTTTCGCTTTTAACATATTACTAATATTTTTCAGACTATTGAGAAATAAATTATGTGTCAATTATCCCTTTTATCGTTCAGTTTAGGTCCCTATGAATTTCTTTAATTCGTAAGATCGACTCGGTTTCATGCTATACCATATTAAGACTAAGACTACTCTCTTTTATGCATGCATTGTATATGTTGTAAATCGCATTTTAATTGATTCGGTAGGTCCAGTGTTGGTCCATTCTGTTCACGTTATTTTATCATAAATATATCAACATCTTACAGTTCAACTAGTGTCTCTATGACACCAGATTAATAAGACCGCTTCGCTTTTCTGTCCTATTAGATTAACATTAAAATTACTTTGTTTTATATGTGCAGTATTCTAAACCAGATTTTGATTGTTTTGATGGATTCGGTCTTAAAAATTTAGCTCGCATATTAAAAAAGTAATAAATAGGTTACGACGATCGTTCTCCGATTATTATCTTTCTGTCCGGCTCGTTGCAACTTTATCGTTGAACTCCATCCGGATTCCACTGGTTGAAGGAAAAGGGGCGCGTCGCGTATCGATCGAGCCGAATTCCGCACGGGGAATCTGTTTACCCGAATTTCGCGCGTCGACCAGAAGGAAATACTCCCCCGTATGTGCATGGTAGAGCTTCGTCCCAGTCGGCGTTGTGGTTTAACCCAACGTCTTCCTCCCACGGCTCTCGGTTGCTGCTTACTTTTTCGAGCGACTAGAGAATCCAAGCCCCTCGCCCGTGTTCTTCATCCCCTCGGCAGTTTCTCATGCCAAGTTTCTTCGCATCGGGCCCATGGAAAACGATATTTGAAACGAGGCACCGCGTCACGCCTTTTTCGAGATGCGCTAGATAGGAGAAGCTAACAATCTTTTTTCACACTTCACAAATTTATTTAATTATGTCCATGCAAATTATGATAATGCTACAATAGTTTATTATGATTTACAATAAATACCTGTTATTATTATTATTATTATTATTCACAATTGTTTGCTTATTCCCCGGGTTTTCAATTAGCACGGAAAATTTTATTGCCGCATCTCGGCTTTGAGTGATAATACAACGACGGAGAAGGGATTACGGAAAAACATGTTTACCTGTTTCGCTGTGAAAAATATTAACGACTAAAAAAATTTTAAACCGTTCCTTTGAAATCGCTATGAAATTTTCAATTTCTCTTCTTCTACGGTAAATGATAAGAACCCGAGCGAAGAGCACAACACGTATAGGAGGTAGCAAAAAATGGTATGTTGCGAAACGTTGCTCTGTATAAATGTTCCGAGGAGGTTGGGTGCTCATCCGACATCCACGGGGAGTCCGGTTGGCGCCAGTTGCAGGGAGACGTAGACGGAAAGGCGCCAGGGCGTCGTTACTCCGGCGCCAGATACATCTCCTCACCCCAGTTTAGCCCGTTATCCCGTTTCGCGGACCCGGATGTCGTACTCCCTTCACCGATCTTCGCCAGTCGAGCTTCTGTCCCCAGTGGCGCAATAATCGCACGGCACCATTATACAAATATTTCTGACTTCTTCTTCGTTCAAAAAAATCTCATTAATTAATTCGTATTCATCTGTTATTTATTAAGTACCTCGTAATCGAACATAGGACCGGGTAATGGAAATATGGATTAGAGTCAAGTGGAAATGTGACGCTGAGAAATATCGGCGAGACTAAGACCGGGTAACATTATCTAAAATTATAAAGCAGACGTTTCCATTAAACTTCTCCCTGACTCTCCCCGCAGCGTTTATCTTAACGAGGGAAAGAAGCGCGACGAAGACGTCGGAGTCCTCCGTTTTAATTAGAAGAAACAAACACTGTCGCAAGAAGAACTGAACAATTACAAGATACCACTTTATAACGCGACGCCGCCGTCTCGTATTTTGAAATGACCTATTTACTACGCTCTCTATATATATATATCTTTTCTCAACTCTAAATAGCATTCTCATTGTATCTCGGGTTCTCAAACCAACTGGAAACGATTCTCGTTTAGAGATGCTTAAAACCTACATACATTCGTATAAACGTAGAAATATTTAGGTCCCTCTTCGTTAAAAGTTATTAGTAAATTTTTAGGAACGCAACTTTTTCCTTTTTCCCCTGATAACTCGCATGCCAATGGAGAAAAATGCATAGAGACTTTCTCGTTGATTTTACCTAGATCTATAACTTTTATTTGAAACATTTCTCGCTAGCATGACCATATAACTAACTTGACCTTGATATCTCGTTTATCAGCGGAGTGAGAGGAAAAATTGCGCGCCACCTTTTTTATAGCGGATATCGAACTGCAACTTTTGCCTCAAACATTTTTCGCTGGAATCAATAGTTTATGAAAGAAAATTGAACCAGAGAAGTATCATTTTTATTCGCACATTATTCTGATTAACAAATGGGCAGAAACGAATCTTGGTATTTTTAACACTGTCCATAAATATTCACATAAATACAGAAATATTCAGTTCTCTATAGAAATATTTTATGTAGCTATTAATAGATTCTTGTCGCTCACTTGAAGTTATCACTTTCTAAATTGATATCAATTGATCCTCGACGAGTCATGCGATGGTTTATTATATTGCAACTATTCAAGTCTGCAAAAGGAAAGATATATAGCGGCATGTTCGCGATACGATATACCGGGACCCGGTGAAAAATGGTTTACGTTCACTAGTTTTCGCTGTGCTATACCCGCAACGGTAGACCCACACTCTCCAAGTACCGAGTATCGTTTCTGAAACAGTGATGTAGATTTAATAAAGAGCCGCGACGGCATTCGGAAAAGATCGAGTGGAAAGGATGGAAGCACGTCGTAAACGTGCCGCCGGATACTTTATACCCGGCTCCTTTACTCCTCGCTTCGAAGTCAATACAGTAAGTCGACAAAATTTTAACAGTTAACTAACCGTTCAAAAAATTAAAAAATTCTCACATGTCTATTACAATCGTATAACTATCATATTTATTCGATCATTAATTGGTTGTGAGATTAGAAATTACCGCTTCAGCGGAATCATATTATTGATCGGCAAAGTTGCATTACTTAATTCAAGACGAATGAAAATTCTCACACACCTATGATAATTATTTAACGATTCATTTCACGGTTTATTAAATGAGATTAATCGCAAGGTTTAAAATACTGACAGAATCACTTCAGTGGAATCTGACAAAATTACAGGCCGTAGCGTCAATGCTGATCGGCGAATACTGAATCGGTGCATTAAATATTCATCTCCATCGCTCAATTACGATGTCCCCCGTGTCGGGCCTGGGACAATGATGGGGATCGTCGTCGATTCACGGTGACGTCTCCGATAAGTGGCATCGGCCCGTAGGAACACGTTCGCGTTGTGTTTCGCCAACGAACAATCGCCCCCGCATTAGCAACGGTTGTCCAACGTCACGGGCACTTGTACACAGAATCCTAAATATCTGCGAATTGTCGCTTTGAACGAGACGCACAAGTCACTATTAGAAATGAAACAATTAAAGCTGAATTCTAACGCAGTATTCCCTACTCGGTTTAACGGTGACAGTAAAAATCTCTGGTCACATGTTTGCAATGTCGTGGCAACGAGTCTCAACTTCTTGTATTTTCTAATGCAGAATTGGACCAGGCGATTTGGTTCATGATTCAGAAATATCCTTAGCTACGTCAATAGGCAACGAAAACTTAGCGGGATCGAAGCTCGACGGTTCGCCCGTGAATCTTTAACGAGAGACGCGGCAAAAAGCACAGTGGACATGGGGCCTGAAAGCCAGCCGAGACTTTGGTTAATTTATTTAACGCGTCAGGAAAGAAACTTTATAGCTGGAGATAATTTGAGGATAATTGAAGCCTGAAACCGTTTAGCCCGCCGCCGAGAGGCGTTTTCGAGTAGCGTTATAATTATTTCGAACGGCCACAATTAAGTCGCGCGACGGAATAAGCGCGGCGTAACACTGGTTCGTTATATTCAACCGGAAACGTGACTTTTTGGATTTTCGAGAGCGCGCGCACACCGCTCGGGAACAACTTTCCCGGTTGGCTCGATCTGACAGCGAACGAATCGCTGCCGGTAACGAGACGACGAAACAGAGGAAGATAAAAAGGCTGCGGCCCGGCGGAGTAACGAGGGTTAAAGTGCGAGTACTCGTCAATTATAAAACGCTCTGCCTCTTCCCTCATCGGCGGGGAAAATTACAGCCCATTAAGGGAAACGCGTACGTGTCCGAGTGAAATTCTCGCACCGAAAACAACAGTACAATCCCCTCCACAAATCCGACGGAACTGGCTTTAGGAAGCTTAGCAACGAGCCAACGAGATTTTGTGAAAAATACACTAAAAGTTCGTGCAACAACTCGGTCCTTCAATTAATACGGAAATTGCATGATCATCTATATTATATAAAATCTCTTCATTCCAGATCGTTTGATAAAATATAGAGTACGTGTATGACGCAACATATTCACTTGAAACGCTGAAAGGGTTCGTAAACTTGAGGGGTAGTGCACTTCATGCAAATCTGTAATCTATTTTGCCCGGAGAATTTCATGATTTTTTGGTACGCTGTACTGCTGGAACGATCCTCAATTTATTAGCGACTGCTGCACGATGTCGAGGAATTCAGTATTCCATCGCTTTTTTTTCCATCGATTTTACATATTCGCAGATTCTTTTTTTGATTCATTTTTAACCCTTGATTTCGACGGAGTAACGGGTTTGATTACTTTTTTATCGGACTGGAAATAATTTTTTGAGAGGTCATCATTCGATTCGTTTCCTTTTTTTCTGCCCGATTCCGAGTTGTCAAGTGATCCGCAATTATACACAAATAAATAAAATCACGGATTTGGTGTACGTTCCCCGAAACAGTGGCTCTGTTTTTGCGAATCGCAGCGCAGTGTTAAACGGTATTAGAAATTTATGGCCACGTTTTTTAGCGTAGCTTCTATAATTCTTATTTATTGTTTAGCGAAATTGGAGGAACGGGCGGTCGGGACAAATTAATAACTGACGTCGTTTCTTTGGAGGTTGGGTGCGGCAAAAAAGCTAGCCGGTAGTGGTGCACGTGCTGAACAAGCAGAGTTCTCGTTAAATGATCGCCAGTTGAATTATCCAAACAAGAATTCGCATTTCATTGTTTTCACCTTCGACTGCTTCGCTCATCGATAATTAACATAAAAATAAATCACTCTTTAAGGGTGAAAAGTCATGATAATGTAAATTCAGGAATATAAAAACTCTGCTTCTTTGAATTCATTTAATTATGAGAGTGGTTACTTTGGAAGATCGAATGCTATTATCGAGCTTAGAATATCAGCTTGCACTTGTATCTGGTTCTGGAGGAGAACTCCTTCGTGACGCGTCGATTCTTCCCACAGGGTGTTTCAGAGATTTCGGATGCCTGGATCACGCGACGGCGAACAGAATCGAAGGATCGCTGACATAGCGTGCATGTCAATACCGACTACGGTTCGAATGCTCTGAACGGTCTGAATGCTTGTACTTGCCCCGAATCGCTTTGGAGAATTGCGACGACCGAATCCTGGCCACCAGCGAATTTATTTTCTGAATACGATCGTAAAGAGGAACAACAGTTTATAAAATTGTCGAGCACGAACAAGTTTAATATGATGCAGTATATAATTAATTCTCGACTTTATTAAATCTTCTATAACATAATATGTTATAAATGAATAGTGGCTTTGTACACTCCTATTTACTTGCATAGCCTCGAATAATCTTAATAACGCTAGATAGTAGTACTATTGTAAGCTCGAAATGGAAAAAGAATTTGATGGGATATGGGTACGCTTAAAAAGTTAATTTTCTAATTGCAGTCCATTCTATTGAGTGCAGTCTATTTCCTGACTTGACGCGATGCTCGGGGTTACTTAAGAAAGACGTGAACCAGATAAAATATGATTTGGAGAAGCAGAGTATCGAGGTTTCAAGAATTCCCTTCTTATACCTTTTAGCGAGATAAAGGAAGAGAGTGTAAGCTCTAGATGGGCCGTAAAAATAGCCAAGCACTTACCAATGAAACAATTCGTCCCACCGGCGCGAGCAGCGAAGTGTGATAACACCATGAAACTTTTACGGGTAAATAAAGACCACTGTACGAAATAACGTGGGCATCGTAAAATTTTTACAACCGAGAAAGGTGGGCCCGTTCTTTTTTTTCCCCCTTTGTAGACACCCACCGCCGAGGCCACGATATTCCCGAATAACCGTTGCCATTATAACGAGGTTCCCGCGTTCACAAAGCTTTATTAATTACGAACCCGTTAATTAGCTATAACATTAGACGGTTTAAAGCAGAAAGTTTGCAGGTTTTAACAATCCCCCGGCTGGAACAGGCTGCGCGGATTTCCAATTCCGTTCGGATTTAATACCTGCGTGTTCGAATCCATTACAACCATCGCGCGCCTTTAATCTTATTTTTAATCTCGGCCATGCATATTTCGAATTTTTCATTAACACGCGAATTCACGAGCCGTGCAGCAGATTTAAATCTCCGCGTTCACACCGTTCATTTTATTTCGCGATCGCATTTTGAAGGGTGAGGCAACTTAAATTTACCTCCTGATTTGTGGCGTTAGTGCATTAGCCCCAATTAAGTTGTATTTTAAAAACAAGTGCGACGCAAACCGAAACGCACGCAACAAATAAATACTACGTGCCGCGAGTATTTCCCGTGATTTAAATAGTCGAAAGTGAATTTCGTTTGGGCGAGGTGCGCGCGTAGGTACATACGAGCGTCGTGTTTCAGCTCGTTAATTAACTCGTATCCTCGGCTCCTATTAAATTTACATAATTTATATTGACTCGCGCTTTTTCACGCGACCGCATCAAAATCCCGCAGGGGACGGTTAATCCATCCGGCGGTCCAACCCGTTCAATTGGTTCGCGGCTAATTATAATATCGGTAGCGAGCGTTTGTTTTTACAATTGCCCGGGGTTATTCAACGTGTTTATTTATCAATGTTACCCGAGCGGTCGCGTACCGCGCCGGCCGTTACTCGTTTGTTTCACGTCAAAGTTACGACGTCTGTTAGTTTCTCCGGTGAAACGCGAACGGAAATAGCTCGCGGATCGCGGGAACGTGGGCCAGCGTTCGCCCTCGATTGAAATGTAAAATTCACGCGTAGCCGCTCCCATGAATATTGCCCGCGCAGTTTGCCGGTTCGAACTTCCACCATACCTCGTCCCGCCTTTCAAAAAACCTACCAAACTCCGCTACGGCAAAGAAATTGAACCGAATGTTGTCGCTTTTACGGGACCAATAACATCGCCATAGTGCGGCTCAGTTAAAGGAGGCCAGCTAAATATCAATTCTACTTTTTATTTTAACTTACAGTCGAATATGGTTTTCTTATATGAACGACACATGAATTTGTTTCTATAATAACAAAGGATTGTATTATTTTGTACAAAAATGCGATACACTAATTTAAGCTAATTACTAAATGTACCTAAAATAACAAAGAAACAACATTCAATGTCGTTATTCACGCTTTTGTTCCTTGCTTAGTTTTATTGTAAATTTTTATGTACTATATCCCTGTGTGACTTACGTTATCTCTCTCACGCCACGTGTGTATAAATTCTTGTATTTTGTGTGTATAATTGTGTGTATAAATAATTAGAGGTCTGATTTATCGATCTGATTTTTATAACAGAGCGCTAGAATTCAATTATACCACATATATAGCTTCGAATCAAAAATATCCTCTAATGAATATCTTCTATTTGCTTCGTTCGTTTTGACTTCTTCGACTTTACTCTTTATGTTGAAAATGATGTCATGTTTTTTACTGTACTGTTTTGTAATGGGTGTACTGTAATGGGTGTACTGTATTGTAATGGGTGCAAAAATGCATTCGTGTATAAAATACGCGTGTGTAACCGTTTCGGAATTTTATGCTTTGTTTCTCTATAACGTAACGCTATAGGTATATGTTAGAACTTTTTAATCAGTTTAACATACAATGAACGAGGTGGGTCATTATTGACCTTCTATTAAAATTTCATGTCCCTTGGGAGCTCTTGGTTTAAATCACCCCATGAAGGTTTACCATGACATAAAAGACAAGAGATATGAGGTCTCTTTTAGCTGAGGGCACCCTCCATAGAAAAAAGTGAATTTTTTAAGAAAAAGTGAATGATTTTGTATCGATTAACATTGCACTGAAAGAATTATCCCGTGAATATATAATGAATTTCTCACAGCTAACTTAAAATGATTTTACATATAAATTTATTATTTTACATAACAAACGAAGAGATATATCAACAGTTCTATTGTTTAATTTAAATTCTTTCTGATAGGAAGAATCTCTAGCCGGGAAAAATTTCGGTTGAATTCCGCAAGAAAAGTACGCGGCGCGCTTAAATATCGGGAAATTATTCAGCCATCGACTTTTATCGACTATCGATCGTCCTCGCAATGAAAAGGAACTTCTGAACGAATAAGAAGCTGAAAAAAAAAAGAAGGAAATCGAGACCGTTGAGAGACCGGCGAGGGGGAGAGGGG
>SHCU01000002.1:2414565-2427999 GCA_004307685.1 Ceratina australensis
GAGTTAGGTAAGTTTTCGCGATGCCCCGACACACAATAAAACTGCATCGATTTTCACTTAGAGAAAAGTCAGCCGGTTTCCCCTGTTACATTTATTCGAGTCATCTTCGTTTGTGTGTCGAACGCCCGGGGGCCGCTCTCGAGCCGGTAAAAACCGTCGGAAGAATGCCTCTATCGCGGGCGCCCGTTTTCCGTCCGTCCCCTTCATCCCTTTAACTCGGGACCACAACCCTCGATTCTTCGACGACTCATTGGCGGCGTTATCGGGCCGCCTTATCTCCATCCCCCCAGGTTATTTATTATTACTTTGGGAGCAGCGCGCATTAAATTTCCATTAACCGGCGTTAAACGACGGCAAATCAACGGCTCCCCGTTGCATAATTTATGCGCGCCGCGATGATTCCCTCTTCGACACGCGTACACGGCGAGCACACGCCCTCCCACCCGTCTCTCGGCCGGCCTTATCATCCGCGATTCACCGCCGCGGCTCTTATTAAGCTCCTCGCGAGAGCTTTTTCTCGTCGAGATAAGTGCGGCAACGACGCGACGTAACGTGTTTTCTGTTCGATAAGCGTTGATGTCGCGCCCGTCTCCCGCTCCTCTTCTTACGAGCTGTTTTACGGCTTAAGATGGAATTCTTGATTTTTAAGAATGCCCTCAAACCACCACCTAGGGACAACGGTACTTCAGCGTTTCCTTCGCAGTTCGAGCAAAATGAATTTACATTAAGGACAATTGATCGGAGAATATTTCAACAAATCGTAATGCATACAATAAATGCATAATACTCATGGGCTCCATTAACCCTTTGACTGCTAAAGGCGTATGTATACGCCTTCACAAGTCCATCAATATATACGAAAGGCATGTATGTACGCCCTTACAAAAATCCATCAATATATTCTAAAAGCGTTACTTAATATAAATAAAAGAAATAAAATAAAATAAACGATATTTTTAATGTTGTGCCATTGATCCACCAGGACAAGCGAGAAACGCGCCGTCTATATAGATCGATTCGTCCGAGAGCACGCCACAATCAAAGGGTTAATGTTTTGTATGCATTAGGTAATTATACGTATCTATTAACCATCAAATAATTGAAGCATTAAATATACCACTACTTCTGAAAACTCGTGCAATAATCTGATCAAGTTTTTTAAGAATAACAAATTAATCAGATTTCTTGTGCACAAATATGGTTGCTAGTGATTCTCACGATGTTCATTCGACTTTAAAAATAAATTAAAAAAGAAAGATTAATCATCGGAGTTCGTCAAAGTCAGAGTGTGGTTTGTATATCAGAAGGAATGGAATATGCGCGTAGGTAATTTTTCTTCTGGCCTCACCGCGCGAGAGACCGTGGAATTTTATCGTACACAGTGCTAGGAAACTGGTTTAAGAACTAAAGGAAAGGAAATTGAACGTGTCTTATCGCAGAACTTACGCGACTGTGTAAATAGATTCGTTGCGGCTTCATGCTTCGAGCATAGTAATCTCCGGGTATGTGGCCATTGATCGGGACCGGGTTTAGTCTACATCTATTCTACTATTATCGTCTACAAATAGGGGCGTGTGTAACTCTCGTATATTTCTAATATTTTGTGTTTATTAATGCATGCTATTTGATGGTGGTTTAGCCGGTGGTGGTTTTAGTGTTCACGACGATATACTATTGTCTTTATCATTTGTAAGAGAACTTAAATTATTTTAAGTGATAAAAGTTTTTCAAAAATCCTATGAGCAAATTTGTAATTGTCCTTTATAAAATTATCAAAGCTGCAGCACTAAAAGGGTTAAATCAACGATTCATAATTTCAAGATTTTATGCTACTTTTGTCTTTATGTTATTAGTCTGTTTCTAATAATAAAAATTCAAATCTGATTACACTCGTTATTTACTGTGTTACCAGTCTGGTAACACATAAAAAGTTTACGAAGCGATACCGCGCCCCACCCGAAGGGTCGCATTTGAGATGCGCGACTATTTATTCCGCAGCGAGTTCAGTTTTCTTGCGGCGCGGCCCAAGGGAGCGGGAGGACGAAATCCATTTACTCTTCATTACGAAATAATGAGAGACTGGATTAATAAGCGGAAACGCAAAGGAGAGGGAGCGGGGATGGTAACGTTGGGAAGCACAGGGGAAATTTCAATTCGCGACAGAAGAAACGTTTCGTCGGCTGCTTATGAATTTATGAATCGCCGGAGTTTTTGACTCTGTCACCGATAGTCGTCAACAGTTATTGTGACCGTAAAAAGTATTATACTTTCAATTTATAGTAAACTATATTTTTTCTATATTGTAATTTTAACGATTTTCGTAAATTGCTTCTTCTCGGAATCTAATGTATAGAAAAATCTGAAAACCTGGGTACATGTACTACTATATGAGGAAAATATCTGAGTATATCTGATAACTTTCAATTTTTGCCCAAAAATGTTGCCCCTTTTTTGAGAAAACATAAAAATGTAAAAAATTTGATAGAAATTAAAATTTTCTCGTAGCTACTGGCGTGCGTCAAAGTATCGGTATGCATCGAGCAGCTGTCGATGAAAGATGGTTGCTTGAATCAAACGCAAAATCAGCTAATTATTAATTGCCAATAACTAATTAATGAACACTGTGATGTATGTACGTCGCGTTAGGTTAAGTACGCGACGTAAGAGCGCGGTACCGCCGGTATGCGTGAGAGCGCGCACGAGTGCGAGTATCGCCAGAAGGCGCTTGGCAGCGAGGATGTAAGCCACGCGGCCTTAGGTGTGGACTGCCAATAAAGAGTTAAGGGTAACTGTGTCGTCTCATTCTTCACCGTCCTGTCCCGGAACAATAAAAGGGCCTACACCACCTCCTTATACTTAACAATCAATCCGCATATACATACAACGGCAAATACATAACAAACACCATACGCAATTTTGTCACTCTTCATTTTCATTTTTTTTCTCGGCCATGGAATATGACCCTAAAATATTGCCCACCTGTAGACACCCTGTATATGAAGTACCATGTTTTAAAAAAAGAGTGCAAACATTTAATCAACTTGTCCCATTTAAATTTAGATTGTAGAGAAAAGTGGCTGTCCGGAATGGGAAACAATAATCAAACTTCCGAGCAGTAATTGCAGTAAAAAAATCGACGGGAGTCTGAAGGAATTTCGAATCAGTCGCCCGGTCCCAATATTCGCGATTTAGAGGACAGAACTCGAACGGTTGATACTCTCGATTTTTTTACCCTACACCAGCTCCCTTTCTATTGATGTCCCTTTTCCAAACGTACATCGCATCGGAAGGAATTCCGCCGATCCAAATATTTCGCATCGCAACAGCCGAACGGTTTCAACGTTTAGAGAATTAATTATTGGAAGTGCGCGGGCACTCGGCTCGAATGCACGCGAGCTTGTCAGTCGTTACAAATTCACCGCGATTTGTTGGTTAAAAGCGTACCCGTAGACGTCTGTATGAAAATTCACGTCAACATTCATTTGTACACGGTAACAATCTGTAAATTCCCCGGAAATTAGTTCTCCTCGCTTTGGGCCGGGCCGCTACCCTCTACGGTCCTCTTCTATTCCGCGGTCCTTCATTGTCGAATGCGTGAAATTATTGGCCGACGACTCGTTAAGGTATGCGACCTAACGCCCGGCGTGGCTCTCGAAACGTGCCGCAATATTATTTCGTACGGTTTTCACCCTTTGAGCCGCGCCGAATCGAACCCCGGTTACATACCATTTCGCTCCGCTGGGTTTCATTTGTTGCTATCGCTTTGTTTTTATTTTTATTCGAATCAAGGCAAACAGCCAATTGTTCTATTCGTACCGCTTGAGAATTTTTCACGTTAAAACTGATTTGATTGCGCGTATACAATATGTCTGACCTCGGACCTATATGACTATACTACTTCATCCTATAAAGTCACTTGTATTACTGCTCACAAGTCGAGTGAGTATCTAACAATTTTTTGGTGATATCTGACTGGGATCGCTTATTGTTAACCAATATACTATTTATTCTATATCCTCAAACACATCAATTCGTACAAAGAATATAAACCATTTTTTAACAAATAAATATCAGTTTCCAATTGCCGTATACGTTTCAACCGGGCAATAAATAATATCACAGAGAGAAAGAGAGAAAGAGAAAGAGAGAGAGAGAGAGATAGAGGGAGGTTCAATTGAAAACCGTTTTATCGCGCAACCGAGAGATTGAAAAATCGACCCATCCTGGGACCCGCGATTCGCCCACGGCGTACGGAACGGAATTACACGGCACGTGCTCGCCGGTAATCGTTGTTCGCCGGGAAATATTCAAGAAGTGACAAGCCGGTCCGGAAACACGACAGTTTGTAAAGTTTCCGACGATAAGAAAAAGACGGACCGGCTAGGAGAGGGGGGAGCGTGAGGGGACATCCTTTGTCGATCGCAAGTGGCGAAGTGAATTGAAAACTTTCCTCCTAAGCTTCTTCCACTTCTTCTTCTTCTTCTTTTCTCCCCACTGTACAGTTCGTTCATTTTTTCCTCCTGTCCCCTTTGTCCTGCATTTTCCGCGTCTCCCCTACTTCAACACGGAAGTTTCTGTTTTGCGGAACTTCCCCCAAGTATTTTCGGAGGAACCGTCCCGTAAGAACGTTCCTGGAGGATCTCTTACGGCCCTTTTAATTCCTTTTTTTCCCCTACTTCACCTCGCCTCATTCGTTTCTCTCCTCGTCACGCTTTATTTCGCAATATTTCCAAGAGGCCTTTGGGCCAAGTTTTTTAAGACCGGACGAATGTTGCGGGTTGCACTTGTTCCGACGAAATTCTGTTTCTGTAACGAGTTCAACGATTTTAACGAACGCCGCCGACATTTACATACGTGATTCAGCCTTTGTCTTCCTATGATTATTAAGCTTAATAGACACTCGCGCGTTGCGATGAAATCGTATTAGTGCGGTAATGCTACAGAAAGTAATTAAAATGACTGCAGTAACGGGATTTCTATATAGCTATATTGGGAATTTCATTTGGTTAACGAACGTGAAACCGAAAGGAATTTAATAGCAGCGCGTTTACAGAAAATCCAAATCAATTTTCGAGCACGAATAAATTGTTACCTTTATACCTATCGCGTAATATCGTGCAAACGTATTTTCTTCGGTATTTTATGAAAAACCGATGACACGTATTTATTCGGAAAACTGTTCGACCCGATTTTAAATAAACTACTATTTATACAGAACGCTGATTGACTTATTTTTCCATCTCTCTGTACAATTTCCGGCACCTCCTATTTATTCCCCAGTGAAACTTTTTTTTTTTCGTCTCGCGAAAGTGAGCACTATCTCGATTATTTCGGCTAGATCGATGCATTATTTCGAAATTGGCACGAGCCGGCATTTTTCCATTTGGTTATGGCCACCGGGGAGAGGGTGGCAGGCCGGCGGCAATTTATTTAATTGGCCGAACGTCCATCGCGGATGGAGATGGACGAGTTAATTGATGCGCCAACGAATATGGATTAAAGATACGCGTCCATCGATAGGGACAGCGTTAATGGGAATTGCTTAAATAATTGATTGCCACTCTTCTTTTTTGTCGATTACCACGCGCGGATGAAAGGAGAATGTATCAGTATTCTCAACTGAAATTCGTTTTGCAACCGCTCGTTCCTTTCGTTTCAAGTATTCACCTGGTCTTTATAGCATAAGGATTCACTTGATTAAAAAAAAAATGAGTGCCTCGGTGAAATGTTCGATCAATTATTTCACATTAATAACAGACTACCGTCGTTTGTCAGTCGTTAGTATGATAAATTATTTTTGCTAAATGGAAATTTCTAATTTCGTTGATAACACTCTCGCGATATCTTGGACTAAGGGGAAGTAAGGCAGTTATAGAAATTCGAGCATTTACGAAACTCGCGGTGTTAACACATTCGTTTGGACACCGAGTCGTGGAGTTTCATGAAAGTTAATAGAAGTTTAACGGGGAACCATCGGGGTCTGAGCCACTGCGACCAACAGTTGTTTCCGTAATAAAAGTGTCGTAAACATGAGGCGGTACGCGGTGCTTTTTCATCAGCCGTAATAAAGTGGCAAGACCATTGTAATGGCCACGAACTTTACAACTTTACTCTTTCCCATGACGTATCATCTTCAGTTCCTTACAACGGTGGCTACGCATCCTCGAGTACTTCTGTCTGAATCTCATCACTTAAGAAGATAGTCTCTCAATTATCTTCCGTGCAATGAAATAACATAAAGTATGACATAAAAAACATTGAAGTATGCCATTTATGTATAACTGAAATTTACGAACATAAAATCTAAATCGGATGATCTCTTCTATCCAAGTGTGATGGAATCATGTAATAGACATCCTAAGTCTATTTCGTAAAGCCACGAAAAGTCGTTTTACAATTGAATCGAATAGATTCTGGGATGTAATTTCTTCCAGGATTCTATTCAATTGACTTTCTCGTACTTAATTAATTAATTCAAAGCGGTAACGACTTCTTTGAACTGCTGAACACACATTGAAAGGAGGGAAATAAAGCCTTTCAGGTTGCCGGGGTCGAATTGTTCGAACGTGGCAAGTCTGTTACGGAGGTCTGCTCCTTTTGAGTACCAGTGGAAAATCGTTTTCCACCACGGCTATTGTGACTGGTAAGCCGATTCCTCGTTCTCATATAGAAAACGATTTGGTGTCCCGATGTACACCGGATCTAAATCGCGTTGCTATATACAGGGTGTCCCAGAACTACCCATACGCACGGAAATGGGAGGTTCCTGGGACGATTCTAAACAACATATTCCTTTCGCAAAATGTTGTCCGATGCGTGGTTTTCGAGTTATTAACTAAAAACCCGGACCAAATCGGAGCGCTCGTATAACGGACGTTTTTGTCACCAGCGCGACATACGGGCGCGACAACGTGCTAGGCGGTAGTCGCGCTCCTGACTGACCGCTATAGGATCGCTCTGATTGATCGGAGTTTTTAGTTAATAACTTAATAACCACGTCTCGGGCAACATTTTGCCAAAGAAAAATGTTGTTTAAAATCGTCCTAGGAACTTCTCATTTCCGAGTGTACAGGTAGTCCTGGGACACCCTTGTGTAATATTATAATGCAGCGCTCAGAAAGACTCTGGCTCAATGAGCTTCCTTAAAAACAAAATTTTATTTTCGATAGCGTAACAAGAGGAAGTTTTAATACTGTACGAATGGCTTGAACATTTTTACAACAAATCTAATGACTGAAAATCTTATCATCAATTATATATATATGCTTCATATAAAAAGTGAAAATATATTTCAGTTAGATAAGGCGAATAGATTTTGTTAGTGTCTCACTTTGCATAAAAATCTCCGTCTGCTACCGAAGCGAAAGGTGATGACGTTCACGAAAATAATACTGTGACTAGGTCCGGCAGAAGGTAACGTTAATACACGGCTATCACTACGGTTTACGTTCGACGGAGCAGGTCTCGATAAGACGTAGAAAACGGGGCAGCAGCAGGGGGATCGGGACGGGGGTTCCTCTCTCGATCATGACTCCACAACGCGGCCGGGAATTATGGATACCATTATACCAGGAAAGATTAGAGGTCCTCGTAATATTTTTATTACCTCATTTCACACGTACGTCGCCCGCACACGGACTCGGTTCGGCACAAATCGCGGTCGAGGAGCAGATCGTATCGGGCGCGGCCGTTAAAGAACGGTGTAGTCCGCGAACGAGAATCGAATTCCTCCGGCAAAAACCGGACCGATTAACCGCGGAACTCGTTGATCATCGCGGATTAGGTTCCGCCCGTTAATCGATTATCGAGCGTGGGTGTACGATCGGTGAAATCGGGCGTGACAAGTCGCTCCGATTGCTCGTTGATCTTATTAAATGATAGCCGAACACACGTGGCAGATGTACTTTTAATAAGTAACGTTCACGCATTCTGATGTCCTCGTGTCACTCGAGATTGAACCGAGTTTCAGCTCGCGAGACGCAAAGTGATCGCGATGAATAATCGAGACACGTGTCCCCGTAAAGTAGAAAAATAGAGGCGTTAAAGAAAGAGTGATAAAACCGGAGTCAGCAGCGTTCGTCGCCTCTAATGCATCGTTCGCGCCTCGGGCTTTCGCCTAACTGGAAATCCAGCGGGAGCAGGGCGGGACGAAATCAATTTACAATTTGCCGCATCGACGCGACGGCGGTGAGTGCTTTATAAAAAATGACGAGTCGCGGTAGCGAGCGAAAGAAGCCTCAAAGGTTCCAAAGCCAGAGGATGAAGCCCGGCTCTCGCGGGAACCGAAATCACATCCTTAATTTCCATAAAAGAGCGCGAGGAGTGGCTCTTCCTCTCACTTCAATCGAGTGCCCCGACCCAGCTTCTTATTTCCTTCGTCTTCTCCTCCTCGTGCTACCTCCTACCTCCTCGTACCGCGAGCGAGAAGATCTCTCTGTCTTCCGGGAGACTTGAAGCTTCGTAAGCATATCTCGTTCATCCTTTTACCTCGTCTTTGCCACTCAGCACACCCTCGACTCCTCTACCTCTCTCTTTCTTTCTTCTGGTAACTCTTTCTCTGTGTCAGACTGGGTCGACGTAATTACCGACGAGAGACACGGTTGCTCATTGCTTTGCACCGCTTTCGAGTGACACTTGCGTGCTCGATGTATCGATGACTTCTTTACCCAGTCTCTTTTAATTGTTCAACAGTTTTCTGCAGCGCGCCGCGATTAAAGCGTTTAAGAGATGACCTTTGGCATGTTAAACGAATAGTAATGAAGATTTTAATAAGTCCAGATCGAACAGAAACGCTGATTCACTAGTTATCCGACTATTTTGTTAGTGGAAAACGTTTTACGTTCGCGATTGTTAGCGATTCTCTTTTTTCATTTTTTGCGGACGCTATTTTTTGCTCGCGTGATTGCTTTTCATATGCTCACATTTATCAGTAAAATGAAATCCAAATTTGAACGTTCGTGAATGGAATGCTGATACAATGCCAGCTTCTGCACAATGGGCGTATCGAAATGGCGATTGTCACCCTTTGTCAAAAGCTGAACAATTTTTAAACAATGCGCGAGTAACAAAGAAAAAGTACGCTTTCTGGGCGAGAAAAGCGAACGTATCGTATACTCAGTACGTTACAGAGTTTTAACATAAATTTTATAACAGGCGTTCAACGCATGAAAATGAAACAAAAACCTTTCGCGGGTTCCATTACTTTATAAAAAAGAGTGACAATCGATGCAATCTGATTTTTCTATTTCATCAAGTGTAATTTTATAGCTAATAAATTTTCAATAAAATAAAATATCTTTTGTGAGAGCGAACATGTAATAATTTAAAACTTATTCGTGCAACTGTGACAGGACAGAAATTCTAGAGACTGTCACAGTCAGTGGCACGATCCTCTAAAGACTATCCCCCCGTTCGCACGGAGTTGTTAAAGTCATTGAACTTTGTCGGAGTCTGCTAGAGTCCGTTGTTTAACTCGTTAGAATCTACGTTATGGTCATATTGCGCCATGCCAGAGTTGGTAAATAGAAGAAACAAGTTCGCCTCAACGTGGAACTTCTTCATTACCGAACGTTTAATTCAATTCATATTTATCCTGCCCCTTCACTTTCATCGGTGAGATTGCTCTGAAAAATCAGCCCGTTTCTAAAACTTTTCATACGCAGCACTAACTATTCTAACTATAATAATATTTTCTGTCCTCTAATTATAGTTTAATCCGCGTTATTTCAATTTAATTCGATTAAGTAAAATTCAAACGACTGTTTTGAATTATTGTTCCAAACGTGATGAAGTTCTAATCGGACTCGAATAACAATCCCCAATCGATCACCAGGGGCACGAGAATTTCGATTTGGGAATTCGTGAAATGTAATTCACTTACCTCTGGTCGAGCCTATGTCCCGCCGGGGTCCTCGAAAGTTGTCAGGACCAGGTGTAATTAATGAAGGATGAGGATGCCGCCACGAACTTTGCCTGTCTCATCGTTTCGACCCAATTTCTGCCCCGACGATTTATCAATGTACCAGTATTTTTCGATGGCCCAGGATCCGCCCGGAACCCCATGGGCTCTCATATCCTGAAGGAGGGAATCATTGCTCGCTTCTTCGAATAATTATGTCTAATTCGATTTATTTATATTATATTATCTTCTTATTGGTTAATATGCGACGGAAATAGATCTTTATGTTAATTATTCAAGTTCTTCAGAATCCTCTTGATCCTTCAAAAAGTTCTTCAGTTTATTGTTACGCTAGCAAGTTACCGTCACTTAAACTCGGAAACTGTCTAATTTCATTTTAAACTCAGACCTCCGATTGCTTCGCACTTCTTAATCAAACACGTTGAGTTCAGTTTGTGATAATTATTCGAAGAAATGTCGTGAACAACAGCCAGGAGATGCCAGGAGATGGGGCTTGAGCGAAGAGGCCGGTGGATTGACAGAAGACATGCTGGTACAATATAACGTTGCGTTTATTGTTTATCGTTATTCATTAACCACAATCGTTAAACGTTCACTTTCGTATGATACAGCGTTAGTTTCTATACACACTCTTCCTCGTCCCTCTCCCTAAGTGTCCTCTTAATCTGCCCTTACGCCTATATTTAATAGTAATTCCTTCCTTTGCGGACTTCTTAGTGTCTGTTATTTTATATATACAAAAGCGACGGATCGTTAAGCTGCGAACGCATCCGATTTAATTCACCATCGCCGTTGGCCTGGCGATCGCGACTTTGCTCCACGTCTCATTTCCACATCCAATTCGAACTCTCGTTCTTCCCGAAGCATTCAGCTACCGCTCGTCCCGCTTTCGTTTCGCTATCGCATACCTCATCGAATTTCCTTACTTTGACACGTTTCTATACGTCTCGTTTCAGCTTGTTTATATATTGGCTACAAAATAATTGACAAAAACCTGTCAAGTAAGTCGCATTCCGAATGTTCTCAAAAGTGTGATTCTCGCGGCTGGCTTGAAAGCGGAACAAGCGCGAGTCCTCTGCTAGCAGCGACAGGTACGCGATCGTTCTCCAGTTTGGAAAAACGAGGGCAACGATCTTTGGCAAATAGTAAAAGCGAAGTTTCGCGATGTGATTCGCATTTTCATATATAATCAATTACATATTTCCTATTACTGTATTTGGAATTTTTTAACGTAGACAAGATTATTCGTCACGAATTATAAGGTTTGCCAATTGTAGAATTAATTCTTGAACGACAAGAACAGTGGTTGACTAGGCTTCTTCGTTGACAACTGTTTCTTCGACGGGATACGTTCGAAGATCCTATTCCGTGTTCGAAAGAACGACGGGAACGATTTCCTGAAGGCGTCCGAGCGACAAATACAAATTCTCGCCTCGCTCGAACACACTTATCATACCCGTCAAAATCGGCTCGAGGAACGACCCCAGGAACCCGTGCTTGTCTACCCCGCGGCTCGTGTATCTTCCTCCGGTTCGGATGCAGCTGCCACGGAATTGATGGTGTTTCGACGTCGAAACACGTGAAACCTCTGTCGATTGTTCCACGTCTTCGGTTATCATATCTTATTCCGTGAATCAGCTTCCGGAAATGGAATCCGGTTACCGTGTTCTATAACTATTTCGCCCGATCATTTCAAATTAATTATGCCGGATTATTTCATGCGGCAGACGTCTGTTCAACAAAATTCTCGGATGAAGTTATCGCAAAATTAGGCCTCTATGTTTCCTAATATTTCCGTCGTCTCGGTTCGCCGTAACAAATGAAAATGTTTCAGAGCTCGATTAACGGAATTTTTCGATCATGTTTAGCACTACACAATAGTTTTAGGAGACGCTCGCGTGAACCTGTCGCGTATCAATTAGCGATCTCAAACAATGACGTTGTGCGTGAGGGTGCCATCGTCCTGCCACGTGTTCGCTGGAAAGAAAAAGTCATCTTTTCAGATTCTCATCGAGACGATCCATTCGCTAGACGATAAGAAGTTCGGGGCTGCTCGAGCCTGGATTATGTCCTGGGTTACCTCTATAGTGCATGTCCTTCGCCATCGTCGGGCATTTCGCGTCCGGCCGCTGCTTAACAAACAAACGGATACTAAATTATTCGTACGAAATTTCTCTGTAAATCAGAATCTTTCAAGGCGTGAAACGAATTTAAAAAATGTCAAATTAGAATGTAAATTATGCATTTAGTTTTGATTATCATTTTACTCGCAAAATTATAGAGAGAAATTCTGTAAGACGAGAAGCTTTTGATCAATTAGCACAAGCTTAAAAAAAAGGGTAATCAGATCTGAATCACGTTAGGCAATGAGAAACGATCGACCCGGGGGATAGAAAATGTAATAGGGCAATTCACCTTGTGGAAATCGATGTTCGTCCGTATAGTCCTATGATTAAGACCCTGGATCGGCCTGGAATTGTTTCCCAGAGGTGCTTTCGGGATGTGCTGGGAGCCTTGCATTAGTCTCCTTAGTGCGTAAAGCTGGAAATGGGATTAGGATTACGATGTAACGATGCCCATCGCCCGTCGTTCAATATTTAACCATAAACCAGAGCTTGTTAAGTAATGGCGAGGTCGGATGGGCTGGGGGAGTCAACCCGGAGGTGGAAGGGGGGCGAGCACTATCGCGAGAATAGAACCGGCCGGAGGAGCTCGAAAGTAATGTACTTAGGTAATCGGTGTTAGCCTGACACCTCATTAAATTATTTATCGCCGCGCGATTAATTTTGCAACGGTGGAAGATTGATAACGTCGGCTTGGGATTTACCGCGTTACTTGATAAGATTTAGCAGAATTTATAAGCCCGGCCGTCGTAAAAAGTAAATCCTCTTCTGCAGTAAATAATTAATAAAATTACGGCGTTTCGTTCGGCTTGGTACATTAGCATCACTTCTAGGGATAATACTGAACTCGCTGAACGGTGAAAAATTATGTAGATTAACAAATTTAAAATAAGACTTACCGACCATTTAAATGATTGAAAAGAAAAACATTTTTCGAGGTATTTTTCGCAGATTTAATAATACGTCGTTAACAATTAAACCGTAATTTTGCCTGTGAGAAAAACTCAATTTAAGGATGAAAAATACGTCTTGAGGAATGAATATGAATTGAGGGAGGTTTCGGTGAAAAGCGGGGACGTCGACTACGACGTGGCACTCACCTCTCGCGCTGTTACGTAAATAGGTTTGTTGAGGATCAACCATACAGCCGTCTCCCAGCAGCCCGGGTGAGTCGTGCTGCCCTCGTAAGTCATGTAAGTGGTCGTATCTGGTAGGAGGTTCTTCAGAGACAGGTGATGTACGGGTACGGTGTCGCCTGCACAGTACGAGCAATCTTTTGTTAGGACAACATCTGTCTGCTATCGGCGAATACCGCGTTGAACCGACAATTGAAGTGGAAAATTTATACGACCGGTGAAATTACAAAAAAAAAACAGATTAATCACAGTCTAT
>SHCU01000002.1:2447999-2483838 GCA_004307685.1 Ceratina australensis
TGTTTCCCTCGTTTCCCTGCCTTCGTGCACCGGATGAATGCGCTTTAACTCAGCCACCGTTTGCGGACGCTGCAGTTTTTGTGATCAAAGAAAATAATACTGCTTGTTGCAAAAGCGCGTGGATTTTTTTGGAAAATCTATTATTTCTCTGTTGTACCACTTAGGAGAGATTAGTAAAGAGTGCCAGCCTTATGGGACCTTGCGGCAGAAGAAAACATGGTAGGAATCTGTGCACAAGCGTTCACAGATCATAGAAAGAGATACTAGAGCGTACTATAGTAGAGATATGTATGAATGTATCGTAAAAGTAGTTAAATTCTAATCAATAAACGAATAAAAATATGTGCCAGAGTAATAATGCTGTGAGATTTCAGAGATCTGTTTTACGGCACTTCAGGCCCCTTTTGTCTGCCGCGCTGTAATACAGGGGCTGGCACTCTTTAGTAACCTCTTGTTGTACTTTGAACATGTTCTTCATATTGACCCTACGAATGGTAACTTTTCACTATTTTCTCTAAAATATCGCAAATCCCGATACAGTATTCCTGCAAGTGACTTTTTAATCGTCAGACCTATCGCAATGCTACTCATTAAAACTTTCAGATAACGTGATATAATGACTTGAGATTTATTTGGTTAAACGATGTTTCATCAATAATGCCTGCTCGATTTAAAGTTGAACCTTCACTTGGGTCGCTTAGCTGCCGCGTTTTGTATCACGCTCGGATACCGTTGAAGCCAATAACTCGGAAATATTTCCCGGGATACAGTATCTGTTTTACGTAAAGATAAAAATCACGACTCGGAATATTCCGGTATCGTATCAGCGGATAATGATAAAAATTCTTGAGGCTACCGGTTTGATATATCCTCTTTTTTTTCGCGGCACGCTTTATTAAGAACCTTTGTTTCGATAAAAAACGGAAACGGTTCCTTGCATCTCGCATTTTTCCCGTAAATACCCGATCGATAGAGATTCCTCCATGCATTCCGGATACTAACCAGCTTCTTTTTTATTTGTACCCCGCCTCCGTGAAACGGAAGGAAGCCGATCATTGCTCCTTTTTTCGCCCAGCCAAACGAGATTAAGAATTCTCTCGGTGAAACTGTCGATTAAAGGAAAAACTGTAATTCTGAATAATTAACAAAACTGCTTGCTCAGGGACTTCAGGTTTTCAAGTCGTGGAATTTTCATATTAAAAGAGGATCCTTTTCTTTCGATATTAATATGATAATGCCTTCAAAACTAATTAATTATTGCAGTCGGATTTTTCTGATGAAACTCAATAAACTTCAGCTTATTCTGCTTCATCAAAATATCCAATTAGTCAGCTTTCTATTAGTAAAAGACAATCGGCGCGCTCTCTCTTTCCCTCATTATTATTATCCTTAAATTGGATCGTGGAGTTCTCGGTAAAAAGTAATCGGAATCGATTCATCGAGGCTGAAGTCGAACATACTCAACGATCGTGTAAATTACAGCTGTAAATTCAGCGGGACGTACAACCGGCGCATATCCCTTGATTCCTTCTGGCTCAACCCTTCCTGCTCCAGGAGCAGCCACTTACGTTCATCGTCATAAATTTCCACCGAGTGGATCGATCTGTCTTATTCTGTCTGGATTTTCTTTATTTTTCACGCTATACGATACGGCTGAAGTAAAAGCAAAATTCAAGTATCCTAAGTATAGCTTATGCGAACAGTCGTAATTGCACGCAATTTTTTACATCTCTGCTTCGAGATGATTCCTCGTGATTTATCATTGAGTACTAGGCCAATTTTGGGGTCAAATATCGTGAAGCGATAATTGTATACTAGTGATACATTCATTTTGATGCATCATTCGCTGCCTTCCATTCGCATTTTACACGTACAGCTTCGGACAATTGTTCTGAACCTACTACTACGTGAGTTCCCTAGCGAGACAATATTCACAAGTAGTAAGAAATATTTTCGTTTATGTTTCAATGCTCCAGGCTTAAGCATTGGCAGCATCGTCATATGCCGGAGGCATTGAAACATAAAAGAATAGATTTCTTACTACTTGTGAATATTGTCCCGCTGGGGAACTCACGCATAAGCAGTAGTGAGTTCAGAATAATTGCCCGCAGCATTAGAACACCGATTCGAGCTCCGAGGCAATTATTTCAATCTCGCGCGGCACGTACCTATCTCGTCGAACACCGGGCGAGGATAAAAATCAAAGGCCGAGTTCTAACCACGGTTCCGGCTTTCTTCGAGCCCCCGCGTGCTCGTCCCTTTCACCCGGTAATGGCATTGCCGCGGCACTTCCGTCGGTGCTCCAACCTCGTTGAAATGCCTACGACGCGACGGGTCGTGCTTCAAAGACGCTCTGTCGCGGGCGCTGTTGCGACACGGCGCGTACGTACGACGAGCACGGATGCGGCCAAGTGAAAGAGATAGAGGTAGCCACGGAGAGGGAGACAGACGCGAAGCAGGGACGGCAGATTGCCGAGGATGAGCGTAAATCCAGTACGCCTGATCAAAGTGCGACGCGACATTACTTGGAAAAGGGGGAAAGATGCCCCGCATCCTACACGGATTCCCTACCCTTTTCCTTTCCCGCAACCTTTCTCCCGTGTTGCTTCCCTTACCGCTCCACGGCTTCCACGGAATTATCCTTCCGTTTTTCCGGCCGCCGTTCGCGCGGAACGCAAGAAGGAAATACGGACTCTTCTGACTCGGCTCGCTGTGAAATGGATGGAAAATTAAGTGTACCGCCGACTACGTTATCCCCCTGATGTCGAATCACTTTTTTTTACGTATTTATTTTAGAACCCTGCGAATCGCGTCTTGAAGGAGTTTCCATCAGCGGAAACGTCGATTTATGCGAATTTCATTTAAAGGGTCAACATTTTATGAAGACCGTTTAAATAAGAAAACTGCAGGATGTGATAAATCAAAATTTTGTGTCACAGTTGTTAAATTGAAATTAGATAGACATCGGGTTGGGCTAGATTGAAAAATGCAAGCGAAGGGGCTTAGCCGAGTGTCAATTTAATTAAATTTCAAGTGGTCCGCGTAATCAAATCCTAGCACAACCGCGATTACGGAAACCGTTCTATGTTTAACGTTCTATAGGGAAATACTAAATGCAATTTAGCACGTCCTGCGCCGCGGCTAATTTATAGATATCGGGAGAGCCGTGTAATTTTACGCCCTATGCTAATAATACGCGGATTCAATATAATTTCGGCAACATCTACAATCGTCGATGTCTGATCAAACAAATCAGTGCTGACAAACAGGTATTGAAGAATAATTGTAGAGACACAGATAGAAATACTTTATCTAAATATTCAAATTTGAACTCATGTATACAAATCAACGTTTCAAGTTTATTTGATTTGAATCGTTAAAAATTTTTCTGCTCAGTTTTGTATACTAATAATACTTCACAAATGTCTTATTACATCAGATCAAGATTGAAATTACTTTACAAGGAAGTTCGTATTCTTAATTTTCCTTACATTGTTTGTTTACGTAATCATTTCTCAATAATGTAAAACATCTTATTTTCTCTATACGTTCTAAGTATTTCCTGTAGCTGCTACACTTTGTTTAAAACAGCATAATTTAATTTGATAAATTATAGTAATGTACGTTAAACTGAGATCCCAAGAGTTCCTGTTCGTGCGCTTGACTTGAGAATTTTAATAGAACGACCTTAAATCGATCGATTTACCTCCGGTCCGCCAGCTGACATCGAGATTCGTTATCGAGTCTCGTTTCGGGATCTATCTGCAAAGAGTCGGCTGTCTCAGATCCGCGTTCCGGAACTTCAAGGCTCAACCCGCGACACATTTACTTGCCCTCCGCCTTCCATCCACACATACACACGTGAACACTTGGTGTTGAGTGTCTTCACCCGACGAATCTACGAACGGATCTCCTCTCGGCATCCGCGTTCTGTCTCTTATCCCAGTAACCCCGGCCTATCTCGAGGCCCCTTGTGCTTTGGCCGCTACTTTGCCGCCGCTACACCGTAATCACCGGTGCTGAAACACGCCGTCGTTGGAGAATCCGCAGGGAAGCGCGGAGAGCTACCTATTAAACACTTCTGTCGATCGCTTTCAAGGGTTGCGACCGTTTACATATACATATGTATGTCACCCTCGTCTGGCAACGCTCTTCGAGTTCTTTGAAAAGGGTCGCCTCAGCGATATTCATCCAACGATCATCGTGTCACCGTCACGGTAATTGGCAGTTCGATGCCGGCAAATGAGGCAGCAAAAGGAAACTGATTCAATTTCCATATAAAGATATATTGTCACAATATTATTTATATCGCATTGTACCGTAGAATCTATTTTATATCGGCTAGTCTGGAAACGTCATGCTAATTTTTCAATTATCCTTAACAAAGGGAGATTACCCTGACTAAAATAAGCGGAGCTTAATATACCTTGGATTGAATATTAAATCGATTGCCTTCGTTTTACGAGTACGTTTGGCTCGAATTACGTGGACATATATTTCGCACTATTTTTGGGAATAGAATCTTCAAGTAATATGGAAGTTGGCAAAACAACATATGTATAATTAAATAAAGTAATGAATGTGTATTATATTTTTGGCCGCGTAGTTAGGCACGTCACATGAATCCTTGTATACTGACTTGGATCACGTCCTGAGTTATAGCACAGTGACCCGGATCGCCACATGTTCTCATACGTAACGTTTTGGATTACGCTTTGAGTTATGATACAGTGACTCTGAATTAGTTAATGCACTACACAAGGCTGCGGACTAATTACAGCATAGGAACTCTTCATTGTACGAACTACTCGTATTTTTCAAATCATACAATCTTCAATTCATTTATTATGTATTATAAGTATACTTGTCTTTAGTCTTTTAGAGAATAACTACGTCTATTGGCTTTTAACCAAGACCAATGAATTAACTAAAAACTTCATGCAATTAATAAAAACATATATAGAGTATATATTATATAAAAGTACTGAAAGTGATTGTATAGTATTATTCACTTCGACAGCTTCAGAATCCACACTTTTTAATAAAGTAATAATAGATACATAAAATGTAAAATCGTCTTGAACATGGATTTGTCAATATTAATTGTCAATCATATTATGATATTGATTTTCATTATCGAAGTTATCCGAGTGCAGTGTGCATCCTATTAATGTGAACCGAACTGCGTCTTTCCGGGTTTTGCGACGATTCCATAGGACAATTCGTAGAGGATTCTGCATCAGGATTTCTGACATAATGCTGTATTTCAGTATAATAGATATACAGCCGTAATCCCACGTGCGCTACCACCCTTCCCCTCCTACATCCCAGGCTATATTAACTCACGAGTACTGCGTGCAGCACCCAATGCATCTACACGACAATGCGCCTCGGGCACGAGGGTGCGGGTGCATTAACGCGTTGATGCGTTTGCACCTGGGTTTGGACATTCATACGTAAATGCATATCCATACGGGCAAATCGATCTTACTCTGTTAGAAGTGCATCATTAGTAACGTATCACATATTAACTTTCCTTTTGCGTGGGATTCTCTTATATGATCACTAAACTTACACGGTTTCGAATAATATGATCTAATCAGATTTGTCCAAGAAAGAATTTATGTATGTACAATAACAAAATGGCCAGACTATTCAAATATCATTCGTTCGATACGCTCTCAAATGATAAAATTGTTTTCTCGAATTCCAAAAAATTGTTAGACCATAGTCCATCGATTAACTCCTCAATTTACGAGTGAGAAAATTATTCAAGTGACATAGCAACGAGTCTGGAGGCACGCGGCAGGTCGCACAAAGTTACGAGACACAAAGATCGTTTTTTTTTCCGGCAAATCGTTCCGATGAACGAACTCGTTAAACAGCGATTCAACCGGATAAACGCGGAGGCGTTGGATTCATTAGTCGGTCTTCTTGAAAAATAAAAGCGGTACGAAAAGAAAAGCGAAGGGAGAATCGGCGAGGACTCCGGCCGCGATTCAACGAGCGACCGGAGTTCGCGACCGGGGAAAGTTCGCTTTTTTCCGCAAGTTCAGCGTAAACTGGCTTGGTTTACGTCGCCGTCGCCGGACCGGGGCCGGTGGGAAGGGGCGTAAAAAAATCCGAGGCGTTCTCGAGTTGACGGCCTTTTAACACCGGCCCGGAAGTAAGAGTGCCACTCCTAGCGCAACAGACAATTGCAAACGCGACGAGAGTCGTTCAACTATAAACGACCACTACAATTACGCGGGGGAAACGCGCGGCGCGCTCATGGCGGTCACGCTCTCTCGACTGGTTAACGTTCTGCGCGGAATAATTAAGCAAATTTGCGCCCGCCGTTTCTGATTTAACTTTCTACGGCCGCGCCCACGGAATTTCGGTGCCACCCTCCTGCTCGTACCCGACCGAGAAGAATCGTCGAAACACGTCTCGAACACGTGGTTAACCCACGAGTACCGTCGAGTTCGACTAATGAGTCGAGTTCGCCAACGAACCGCCAGACAGTCGGCTGTAAAACTAAACGCGAGAACAATTGATATCCGATTGACTCTAACAAAAATTGTAACGAACGAAACAATTGAAGAGCGTCCGAATTTCTGCTCAATATTATTCTATATACCAAATATATTTGAATACCAAAATATACCAACATTTCTATATACCAAATATATTTGAACACTAGGAATTAGAGGAATTACTCGATCAAGACCGATGTCATACGCTTGCAGAACTTGAAAACACATTACAAGTAGATGAGTCAACAGTTTCGAAACGTTTAAAAGTGTTAGGAATGATCCAGAAGCAAGGAAATTGGGTGCCGTATGAGTTGAAGCTGAGAGAAATTTTGTATAAACGCAGCGAGAACTTATTCAAGGTCCTAATATATTCCAGGGAAATTAAAAAAATTGTAATAAACTAGACAAAGGAGTAATAATTTAAGCGTCCCGATTTTTACTCACTATCCCTTTAGTCTCAATAAAATATAGTGAAAGAATTTTGAAAACTATTGGAACCGAGCTATTTTTTTGTGTGTGTGGAGAATCCAGTGTTTTTCAGTATCGACTGACTGGTTCAACGAAAAGGTCAGGGCAAATCGCGGATTGAATTGGTTGCGTTCCAGCGCGAAAACGCACGATGGCCAATCGATCGGTTAATTCTAACATCGGTCCAGCACGGAATAGATCAATGGGTTCGGAAATCGGTCAGTACTGCGGGATATCCTGAGGACCCTTTTGATGGCCGCGCAGCTATTTGCGAGAAGCATGACAACCGGTATGCCGCTGTAATGGTCAAACAGCGTGCGACGGGATTCGAGTGCTATTATTATGGGTACCGGGGGTAGGACATAAATTAACAACCATAATTGGTTTAATTTCTACCTATAACTCGCTACGCCGCTCATTGAAATAGTTTTCATCTAAACAGCATAATTCAATCTAATGATCATTAAAGATAATTCAATGTTTTTTATTGTTAACAATTATTTGATTCCATATAATATTTGGTACATGAAAACTTGATGGTTTACGATCAGGTGATCTTTATTAGTAACATGCATTCGGTTGAGTTCGATTGTTTTGCATGTCGAAAGTATTACTCGGTTACGACGTAGTTTTGTTTATGCGAAAAATTAATTGATTCCGCTATAGTATTCCCTGGCAATTATCTGAATGCAATTGGCAACGGATAAACGTGGAATCAGTAGTGCATAAATTGCACGGTATACTTCTCGATTTGCACGCGGTTAATGAACACACATACACGGAGCGAGCGTTGGCTCTGCATCGAATTGTAGTTTGTCGAATAATCAACGATTTGTAGAAAGGTATTCCGGTGCGTGTAAGATAATAAAGGTGAGCTGGCAATTCATCAGCGCAATACGCGTTATCGCGCCGCTGGAAACCGTTATCGGGTGTGCATATTCTGATTCCCCTTTCGCTCTCCCTTTCTATCTCGCGCGTATGTAATTTAACTTCGCTGCATAATCTTCCCGATGCAAATGCGACGTGATAACGTAAGGGAAGTTATCGTTACAAGTAAACCGAGTCTTGCGGACTTGTTACCGAAAATTGTCTCGCTGGGTTCCCTTCTGCTGTTAAGTACTTACTGTCGTGCCATCGTGCACTGCGACTAACGACGTTATTGATTAGGATGAGTAAAGAGCAGTCACAGTTTAAGATGAATGTGGACAGAATTCGGTCTCAAGACTTTCTAACACATCATAATTTATAAACAATCTAGGGTATAGAAATTTCTGATAACTAGGGTAAATGTACTAGAACATGAATAAAAATGGTGAGCGTATTTTGAACCTGATCTGCAGACTTTTAATTTTTGTCAAATTTTGAAGGGGTAATTGTAAATTCCCACGATTTTTTTCGAAATGCTCTTTCTCGGGATCAAAAAATTCCTTAAAATCGTGATTTTGCGACATGATACGGTGATCAAACCTACAATTAAGTCTTTTCATTCACGACTCATTTAATCTTACGTGCATGTGCCATATTGTTTAGATATATGCACCGAAACTGGTCCGGATATCAATTGAGATACCTGTACATCGTGCGGATTGAAATATGTGTATTAAACATCGCGGTCGCATGAATATGACACCATATGATTCACGCGGTGCGCGGCAGCTTCAAAGAGGGCGGAATTTAACGACAAAGTTGAGTTCCACGAAGCGTCTTGAGCCGAGGATTTCGTGTGTCTGATGGAATTTCCTCGAGAATGGCCACGCGGAAGCTTTTCATTCGCGCCCGACCGTGCCGCGGCAAAAGGTAGAGAAGGAGAGAGAGAGAGACAGAGTGAGATACGCGGGTATCCGAGACTCAGGGTTCTTTGACCCAGTTGCGTAGCTCGAAAAATCCGACTTTTCGGATTCGACGGCTCGTCTCGCCTTTCCCGCACCCGATGTGGTAAAAATTCGCAGGGGGAACCATTTCCACCAAGAGAAATGTTATCACGCGCAGGGAGCTTCTCACGTTCTTCCCTTATCGCACGCAGCACGGCGACGTGGCGAATTTACTATTCGTCGATGCTTTGAGGAAACGTACGGTGCACAGCGTTCGTATGAAATATTGTTTCGTTTTATCTGAACAGCGAATTTCACTCGCAATTTAATCTCGGTTATTATTATTTCACGTTGTTACATATCCTATCCAAGTTTTACATTTCATCTCTATTCTCTGTAAACCAGTACTATGTCGGCATACACATAGATATATAAATAATAATTACAATAAAAAATAGTTAATAGGTATATAGATAATAATTATGTATGTCGTATTTTATTATACATATATTACTGTAATTTAAAAAAAGAAGGGCCACAAGCAAAGCCAGTGGAGAATCGGGAAAACAATAAGAAAAGAGAATAAGAATGAAATAACAAGCTCTGGAAGACAAATAAGAGATTGATTACGAAAGAGAGAGAGAAAGAAAATGGTTTTAGTGTGAATCTGTGAAATCTGAATGAGTTCTGTTTCGGGTTTAAGAAGCATTCTTTTAATTAGATGCAAGTTCAAATCGCTATTTAAATCTTTCAAATAAAACGTTTGCACACCGAGTCACTCGAATTTCTTCTTAGTCTTTCAAACACAACGGATTTAATCGTCGCGTACCGTAACGGCTCGCGGGGTCATACAGATTTTTTCGCGATATTAATCGAGATCAAACCATTAATACGAGAAGTGGAAGTGACGCGGCGAGGACGCGGACTCCGACGAGCCGTGAACCAATGAAAAGCTTCAAGTGGAGCCCCGGCAATTATAGCGGCGCATTCTCGATGAGCAGCAAAGGGGTAGGAGGCTTTCAATGCGCCATGAATCAACGCCAGTCACCGGCATTTACCACTGACCGCATTCCTCCGCGTTAAACCCCTTCCTTCCTCTCGCTACCCCTCGGCCCCGTCCTCTCCTCTCTCGCCGTTTATTTTCCCTTTTGCAACTATTTACTCGATCCACCCTTATTCCGGCTGTTTTTCAGGATGCCTCTTCCCTTATTTTGCAAATACCCCGACGAGTAGAAAAGCGGTTTTAATGATATTAAATGCCCGACTCCAGACAGCTTTATATGACCAAAACCTGTATTTCAGTCAAAACGCAAACGGAACGCTGTGAATATATTTCGCAACGTGTACAATAATAGTAATGAAATCGCGAACGTAAAATGTAGGGTATCAACTGATCTTATAGACGCAGGGGTGTGAAGCTCCGTAAATTAGATGGGAAAAGTTTATTTGGTTATTTTCTATAGTCACTTAACAGCCCTCGACACGCACGGTTGCGTTGGCTAAACAGGATTGTGTTACTACAAATTGTTATTACGAATTTTCCAATACGCAAACTGCTATTAATTATCACGGCGCAGTTGACTCGTGAAACTGTTCGCTCAATTTTTATTTTATCACCTCCAAGCCGCAATTGGATCGCACGGAGGTTTATTTAATTTATTTGCCTCCCTTTACGACGCGTTTCCAATGGAATTAATCCCAGGATATTAGAAGCACGCGAAAACCGAATACCCTTGCACGACAGCTCTCTTGATTTAAGGATCGTATTCTTTTACGAGCGACGCTTATCTCGCTATGTAAATAACGGTTTATTATTAATTTTCTAAAAACGAAGGTAGAAATGCAAAGCGGAATTGCATTTGTTTGAGATGAAAAGATGAAATTCATCTTATCCGCGTTTCAACAAAAATAAATAAAGAAAAGGCAGTTGGTCAAAATATTTGTACTGATGTGATATATTCGTTTTGTATGAAAATATTTGTTCGCGTTTTCTGTGTTCTGCCGTTAAAACGGCAGTGAAAACAAATGGAGGCGGGTACGAGCGCGGAGGCGGGAGGAAAACGCGAAAACATTACGGGGTGGATGTATTCTACAAAATGTGAAGTGATCTACACGCGCGTACGCCGGCGTGTCGCGACTTGTGTACCGTCAAACGCTGCGAAAACCCTCGAAATGTTTGCCGAGCCGCGAACGCGGCTAGATAATATTCGCCTGTGCAAAATACATGACATCAATCGTCCGTTCCCCGTCCTATCCGCGATGAATCTCATTGCTTGGTTTTTCAATCACCGCGCGTCAAACATCGAATAATATCCTTTTGTCGGGCGAAGAATACCGAATGCGCTGTCTAAACTTCCGATTTCACTCGTGAAGCTTCGTACGATACAAAATCTCTCGTCGATTGATTTTTCAATTAGCGTGCGTCGGATAATATCTCTTTATTACGCCATAAAAAGAATTTCGAACGTGTCCTCGAAACTTTAATTTCATTCCTGAAACTGTGAGTGATCGGGAAATTTTGAAACCGCTGAAATTCTGGCGATTTCGGAATTTCCATATTCCAACAACTTTTCCAATTTGAAAATTCTCGTGACACCAGAGGATCTCTTTTAGTTGGGGCAACTTCCACAGATTTTCCAACTCTCGAATTTCGATGATCTTTCCCTGTTCAACTCTGACGAATCAGTGGCAGAGGAATGTAGAGAGGAAACGATTCGATCTGATACATTTTTCCTAACTTTTAGTTGCCGGTGGAAAAAGAGCGGAGAGAAAGTATGACGACGGATGGCTGGCGCAATTACAATCAGCGTTCTTCATCGCGACGCTGTCTAGAGCAAACAGAGATCCTCGGTCTATCTAACCAATGAGACATTACTATAAACGTATCAAGCATACGGCCAATTTGTATGAAACTGTAAACAGGAACGGCATAAAGCAAATTCCGATGAGACTGGATCGATGAAAATTATTCATCTATATACAGTTCAATTATAAAATTAACAATAATAACTTCAATATTAGTTCACGTACTTTAATCAAAATTAAAGAAAAACATTTTATTTTTTATTACTCTCAACCCAATAATAAGATAAACTTCGATAATGATAAAAACAGACGAAATTACGGGCAAAGTAAAAAGGAATGGATTACAGGAAATGTAACGGATAGGAAGTCGGAGAGCAAGTTGAAGATAGCGGAACGGGTTTATTGGGGGCGCTATGGGTACGGTGGTCCGCTTTGCGCTATGAGAATCAGGAAACCGGGTTAGAGGTCAAGTCATAATCCCAGAATTTCGTAATAGAGTATGCGGTCTGTTCGCTTGCGGCGAGAATTTATCTTAACGCATTTACGATACCTGTTCACGGTTGATTTAATTATCGAGAGACGGTGCATTCTAAACCGGCGAGTTAGTAATCAACGACTTTGTGAAAGGAGTTTACCGGACACGAGCGTAAATATAGAGACCGTCAACTACTAACGAATTTTCTGTATCACACGTTGACATCTCATCGCGTAATACCGAGTTTAATGGAGATTAAAATCGATAACCAAAATGAACCCTTTCGTAAAGTGGCGGCGGTTTACGAAGCTGTTTGTTAGACGAGAACGTTGGGGCAACTGCGCGGGTCGTAAGGAACCGGAGAGAGGCAAAAAGGGGCGTGCATGCGAGAGGGGTAGCGAAAGAAACACAGAGAAGGGCTGACCGTGGAGGGTCACGGGTTAAGGGACGAGGTGTAGGTAGGTTTGAAAGGGCTGCCAGGAGGACAAGAGGATTCCCAGAGCCACGGTACGGCACTCGAGCCACGAGTCTGAACCATTACCGGCATGTTTGAGCGACGAGCCGCTTTGATGCCGAAAGCCTACTCGAGAAGGAGCTGATGGAGTGGCTCGAGTGCCTCCTCCAATGGTCCCTCCTTGTCTCAGCACCTGAACCGGATGTCCACACACAGGGTTCAGTCACGAATTTATGGCCGGTCAGCCTAACCGCCCTCCTCCATTGTTGTCTATTAATTATTGATCCAGCTCGATGGATCATGCGAGGGATCAGGGGAAAGACCGGAACAATCCGATGCGATTAAGGATTGTTTTGATAATATGGCAAATCGACCGTTCCATATAATACCGTGTAATATTAATCACACGTCTGTACGGTTTTTAGGTAGAGAACGATAGATAACGCTCATAATACTATTCCATGCAATAATACAATGTAACCACAATTTAGTTATAAAATTATTATAAACTCTTTTGCAAAATGAGTTGTTAATAAATCTATTTAATGATTTTCATTTTACAATATACTCATGCAAAATATATTTTAATAAAACCGATGAACGTCAAATTATTGGTTCTTATTAATTAACTCTGTGCCAACGAATTTATACGATTCATGAGTAAATATGAATGTCGAAAAATAAAGGTTTTACCGCCTGGGTAGGTACTTAAATAAACTTTGACGACAACGCAAACAGCTAGACGAAACGCAAATCTGCAGATAGATTTCAACCCCGTCGAGTTTCGAAAATGCTCGGTTCCGATTCCCGTTACACCGCCAACGAACCGAGCCGCGTCCAAGGGTGCACACGCTCTCCTTTTTTTTCCTCGCGCCGTTCACGCGTCCGGACGGTAATCGATTCGCGTGGGCTGATATGAACGGCGTGTGCCGGTCGAATAAAAATGGAAATCGCCCGTCCAAGTTTACGCCGGGAATCAATGCGATCCCTTTCCACGGATTAAAATTTTATTTGCAATTAAACGACGATGGACCACCGGGCCCCGGTGCGTGTGTTTGCCGTACCAATGATCCATCTTCCCGGCGATATACAAACCGTAAAACGCGCACGCCGTTCCGTGCAATTAAATTCGACGCTGTTAAAAAATCGAGCAACCGATTCCCTTGATACGTCATAGAAATTATATCGAAAATGAAATTGCGCTTAATCGTTGGTATGCGTGCAATAAAAATTGCGATACGCATGCTACCGGAACATTAATTTTCTATCGTGCACGGTAATAATGATTGCCGGAACAATATAAATAATTGGGGCACGGGGAACAAAGAAACTCATTGCAAAATTGACTTGTCCTTGTTCCCATTACGAATCCGTCTGAATCACTTGGCACGGAACACGCACGGCGAACAATTATGAATAACTGCTAATACGAGGGGGGGCCACGGTGGAGGTTGCTCGCGAATTAGCCTAATTTTTTCCTAGCATGATCAACCGCCATCACGATTACAGGCAATTACCATCGCTCCTCGATACATTAGTTCCGGCAGTTAACGTTTCAAGGCCTATGGCAAACGGTACCACCGCAGGTTTGTTTCTATCGTTCTGAAAAACAGTTTTTACTACCACATTTTAATTGCACGGCTCGGATATACCGGTGCGGCGAGGATAAGCGAAATTTAGAAGCGCACTAGGATAATGTTTGCGCATGTTAAGTTCCGGATCATTATGCCGAGCCACGCTCCCGGCTGGTGTATGCATCTCGGCTGACAGTTAATGATTCAAGGTTGGCTTTTGTCATTGGAATTGTTAATGAGCCATGTTTATTGATCACCGGTGACGGGGATAGATTGGCACGTGATAAGTTGTCAAGATTTATGGCGGGACGTTCATTGACCGCAAGATCTGAATGTATCCTATATGATTGATTCGTACTACTGAGAATCCGATTGATTCTTACCACTGAACTGTCTGTCACGTGCGGCGATACTGACAATTTGCAAGATTTCTTGGCATAATCTATGGAGACGTATCTGTAGTGAGGCTAACAAAATAATCCTCGTATGAGAATATTTTATCTGTATTACAAACATGAAGCTATAAATGTAATAGTATCATTTAACTAATATTTAAATTAAATGATTAATATTTTTTACGTCCCTAGAATTTTTTTCTTCTCGAGAGTTCTCATCCGTATCGAAACTATTTTGCGATGGATAGAATCAATTTCCACGTGTTAGGAGGAAATCGTGTAGTGTATATTGTATTTCTTTCTCCCGAAAGTTTTGATGACTTACTCGGATAATAATAATATCACCATCACACCATCTACATTTATCGAGCAACAAGTTCAGAGGTCACCTCTGCGAATTATTAACGGAGAGTGAGTTGCATCAATATTTACAGACAAGTGTACACAATTCTGTAGATTGGTCTCTCAACAAATAACGTAAGTTACTTGCAAACGTTAACATCGCATCCCGGTATAAAGTTGTCTCCCACCAAAGAATTATAGTAGAAAATGAATTACGTTTCATGCTCGTGAATTATATTTAATTTTTCCCAACATCATTACTTCTGCCCGAGATAAATGAACAATGTTTACTGGGTAAATGAATCAGTTTGAAAGAACGCGTTCGCCGGGAACGCGACGCCCTCCTAAAACGAAACGCGGCGACGGGCGGCGCGCCGTTCAGAATTTATCATTCGCGGTACGGGTGGCGGGTACGAGTTTCGCCAGTTCATTCGTCAGCGAGAGTTACACGGTCGGCGTGGCGTGGCGAAAATCGGACGCGCGGGAAAAAAGAGCCCGGCGAAAAGGAGAGAATGGATGCAGCTGCGGGGCCGCAAGCGTTGCCGCTGATTGCCGGCTGCTGCTACTGCTGCTGCTCCCTGCCTGCCCGCCCGGTTCGCGTGCGGATTTTGGATTTGCCGCGTGCAAACACGCGGCGGCGGTCGCCGTTGAATTATATGCTCGATTAACTTCGAATCGATTTTCGTTGCCGCACCCCGCGTCGATTTCAAAATAATCGTTTCCCCAGCTTATGAACTCCTATGAGAACTCTCGAGCTGTTGCCCCTTTTCTTATCATGCCCGCGAATCATTTGAAAAAGAATCATGCTTTGAATAAAATGGTACATAAAAATTGATATAGGTTTCGTGAACGAGTAAAATATAACTTTCAAAAAAACGGTGGAATGTAACATGTACAGATAACTAGATGCCGGATTTTATACACTTATTGAACGATGACATTTACAGGAATTATAGAGGATTAATTTTAAAACCACGTAACATATCAAAGGTGTGATGATTTTTCAGCTATAATAGAAATTTTGATTTAGATGTTATATTCTGCATTGGCATTAAAAATATTATGTTTTGCAGAAATATCCAAAGTCTGTAGATAAGGCTTAATCAGAATTTATAATACGTCGCAACGAATCCTTTTGACGTGTTTCAAGAATTGGCCACATTATTTCATTAAACGTAACGAAGAATGGTATTAATTTAGGCACTCGTAATGTTCTACGTTTCTGACAGCGTTAACGAGGCTCGCGGACGTCCGTCACGTAAAAACAGACGGATATGATTAAATTCTTTATTACAAGGGACAGCTAGTTAGTTAACGGGGCATGATGAAGAGAGAGAATTCCCATTTCGGTTAGGAAAGCGTAGGTGGAATATCGGGGAATTTTCACGCGCCGTTTTAATCAGCTGCCGGTGTATCTGCTTTCACTGGAATTTTGACGAGAATTCGATATTAATCTCATCGAAATGGACAGTGTGATGTCAACCAATACTAATACCATACGCGAGTAATTAAAGAAATGCTTCATCACGTTCACTAGGTAAATACATTCTTCGACTAATATAGTTATTTCTTGACATTCCGTTCAATAAATTCGTTTCTGCCTCGTTATTGCATCTACTAATTTATCGTATTAAAATCTCACACGTGAACGCAAATACTATTATCACGCACATAAGCTTATTTATTCATTTGATTTGGAATTTATAGTCGTACCAACATCTAAGATTATTAACTTCATGTTAAATATATTTTATACATTTGTATAAAAATAAATGCATCAAAAATATGAACACATAAAAATGTAAAAAGTATCAATGATTTTAGTAGAATATCTGGGACATCATGAGTTTCTTAAAAAATATATTTCTCAACTAATTTGTTTTTAAAAAATGCACTAGCCGCCAGTGTAAGATTAGAACAGTTCTCAGCTGGTTTTCGCGGTTTCAATGTAGATTCGTTGGCTGGCCGTCGGTAATTAAAATCGAAAGGCCGTCGAGTAGGAAAGGGGCGCAGGTTCTGCGTGTATTCTTTCGCGGGCCGACGACGCGACGTCCAGAAAGGGGTAGCTGTGTCGGACGTGGAAGAGGATTTCGCGATAGTGTTGCGCAGGCCGCGGTTAATTGGGTCATCGTCACGTCGCGTTTAACGAATGTTTAATTTGTCTCGTTACGAAGTCGGTCCCGTGATTAATTTCGATTAACTAACGCCGTCGGCCTGACGACGAGCCGCGCTGGCCGCCACCGTCCCTTACTCGGTATCCTCGTTACACTCTTAACGCTGCCCGTGACTCGCTGATGAGTCTCCTCAACGGATCATTCAGGTCATCTCTAACTAGCCTTATCGCTTTAATATCGCAATTTCCCTTAAAACGCTTTTTCGACTTTGCTGGCCTTTTTTATTATCTGAGTTTTTCCCTCCCTTCTATTTTCGTTCATTTAACCTCGGCTATTTTTTATCCGTTAACTCCGCGATAAATCCGTGCATTCAGCACACGCACGGCGATAAATTTAATGGAATGGTTATTATTTAGACTATGTAACCTGGGTTTTGTTTTTGTACTGAAAACTTGATAGGCGAATGTCGTTAATTGTCGGTGGAACAACGGTAACAGCGATTCGTACGATTGGTGAAGTTTGGTGTTGATTTTTGCGAACAACTATCACTTACCTCGGCGGGAAATGCATAGTTATTGATGAGATGCTCCGATCCGTGATCGTTATCCATCCCGTAGTGTATGTAGATCTCCTCGAATTGATAGTGATAGGCGAGCGGGCCGCCTGTTATGTTGACTCGTACTTTCGTCTCTCGGTCTGCTCTGAACAGCAGGAAATGGCCGGTATTTTGTAGGTAACCAGAAACCTGAAAACGAAATCAATCCAAACCTTTTACCGATCTATCAAATCTTCACGAACAAATAATAAATATATTTTTTTCAATTGACTCTTCGCATTAAATTAATTTTCTTTGAGTATGAGAGACTTTTCAGAATCTTATACAAGTGCAACGGGTTAAAGATATTCTGTGAATCGGAATTCCTTATCGTTGTTTGTCATTTTGTTCTTTCACAAATACTTTACTTTGTTTAATAAAATTGGCAACGATGGAAATCGCGCGCCGGGAAGAAGGCAGGAGGAAAATCCAGCATCCGCGAACGGGAGATGTAGGTATAATTAGAATCGCGTAACTCTATTAAGTTCTGCACGAAACGCAATTATCGCGTATATTACGCGTGCCGCGCTGAATCGTTTTCATTTAAATCACCGTTATACACCGGTGAAAATTTCAATCCTCCGGCCTGGCCATCCCGCGCGGTTCATTGAATTACAATTCCGTACGCTGTAGAATTATCGCCAACTTGTACTACCAAAAATAAATGGCCGATTAAACCATCTTCGATAATCTTCGTTCGGTTTCGTCGAATAATCACGTGCCAATAGGTGTTCAACATATTGTAACCATGAAAGCGCGAGAGGGTTCAATAGAGAATTACTTGTTATATGAAGAGCAAGTAGTATAAGACTATGCATGGTCAGACATGTCGATAATTTCTTCAAGTCGTCGCAAATTTCATCAAGTGATTTGAATTTTAGAAGAATGTGATGAGGTATGAAATGAATCGTTAATATTTGAGAGATGCGCGATAAAGTACATTAAGCAAGCCCAATCACTCGGCCAGTAAGAGAACGATTATAACGAACATTATTACCATTACTTTTCCGCGCGTATCGACGTTCGAAAATTGTCCAGGAGAATCTCTCAGGTGTTCGAGATTAGATTTTAATTTCCACGGGATGGTTACTCAAAGCGCACCGAAGACTGATTATTCATTAAGAAATTTTCGCCGAATAATGAACGCATAAAGCGAGCTGTAACGGAGATTACATCGATGTAACGAAGGGTAGCCAGAAAAAGAGAGGAGGGAGATAGAGAGGCGAAGTTCTTTGTAACGAAGTTAATGAAGGATCCTCTATACACCGTCAGCGCGTTATACTTCGCGGTGTCTCGCAGTTTCGGTGCCGCGTACAAAGCGTTAATTTCGCGTCGGGCTCGTAAGACCGTCGGATGAGGCCGGGCCCGCGCTCAATGCTTTACTAAATTTCACCCTGCAATCCTCCCACCCCCCGTTGCCCCACCCATTTCCAAATTACCTCTCACGCGACTCTATCTTGGACTCTGTGGCTCTCATCTTCGGTCTTTTCCATGGCATAAACGTACACTCGCCTGGGTCCTTCTAATTAGTACGCCATCAGAAGGACGGAGCCGTTGGACGGATTTCTCCCATTCCGGGAAATACGTACCATGGCATTCCATGGCAGTCGACGGATTTCGCGAAAACCGTACACAATTCGCAATATGCTTTCAGCGCGCGCGCAAGTCGCCAATGTTTCGCCCTTTAGAACTCTAATTGAACGTGCGACATGCACGAAACGAAAATTGTACGCGCCGTTATTAATCATAGAGACCAAAAATGATTATGCTAAACACAGATTATGGTAGTTTCGCATGTTTGCATTGAAGGCAATTTACGGCGCTGTAGACGGATCGATAATCCAGATGGGAAAAGTCGTAGGAACATATAATATACGTATACCTCGTTCTTCCCTGTACGTTTGTTTAGTCTCTAGACCAGATGAGATGTGGGATAGAGACTACAGGAATACGGAAGTGAACGCAGTTTCCAATATTACAGAATTGTACTATAAGAATTATTATTATATTTATAGACGTGCTAAACGAAGCATAATTCCATAAACGCTGCTTGTAAAAGAGTAGAGGCAGCATAAGGTAGGATTTCTTTAAAACGTGAATTCGTTCCAAAATGGATCCTGTTGATACCGTGATAATTTGCTCGCGACGAGTCGAGGCGTCTGACGTTACCACGGGCGAACGTGTTTCGGGGAGCTGCGAGCAAGAAAGGGCGTGAACTCGTCCCAACCCGGATGCTCGGATAATTGATTAGGCATTTAATTGGACGGAATAGCAAGGCCCGGAGACACTCGGCGCGCACCGCTCGCTCCCGTGTCGGTCGTTCTCTATCGCGAGCGCGGTAAAGCGGAAAGGAGACGAGCCGCGAGACGACGGGGAAGTCCATTTTCTTGTACGTCGCGGAGAAGCTGAATTATGGCGTCATCAGTTAGAAATAATGAGGTAACCTCGGGGAGAAACCAGCCGCGGACGACACGTCGGCAAAAGTCGCCGGCAGATAACTTATTATTTTGCAATAGATTTCCGGGCGGAATCCCCGTGTTCGAGCCAACCAGCCCGGCGAACTTCGTCCACCTCTCCATTAAATACGCCGTTTCTGGCTCATCGCTTCTTTTATTCGTTTTATGAACTCGTCCTGGCCTTAACAAGTTATGAGGCTCACCGTCTCGTTATTTACATACTCCTTTGTAATTGAAACGACTACTGTCACGTTATTTTATTAATATCAAAGAAACACCCCGGGGCACGTTTTAATGAATAATTGTATCAAGTCTAATCTACACCCGTATAGAAGCTTTTTTTATTTTGCATAAGTGAAACGATCTCCGGGTGGAGATGGAAGTAATAGAACCTTTGGCACTAAATCATTTTTAATATGATTTCCGCACCTGCAGTTGAAGCATTTTCTACTATCATTCTCAGACACATACATTATTAACAGTTAAATATGTTATAAATGTATTATTGAAAATTCATTAAAAATAGTAGATACGAACAATATGGAAGAAGCATTAGGACCCTTTAAATTGCGATGTAAATGGGCTTTTCAACGGATATCGAGCTCGGAATAAAAATTCATAGGGTATCACGAATAAATCTTCGGCAAGTGTCCCCGGCGTTTGGTTCTCTCTCCCTCTCCCCGACTTGCCGAAGATAAATTCGAAGACGTCAAGAAGTAACGTAACTCACCGAAGAGTATAACTCATTATCTTGCCGCGAATGAATCCCCCGCACACCACCCGGTTCGGCTCTAATTCCCCACCTCGATTTTTTTTCTCCTCTCTTCTTCGCCTCGTTCGGTGCTCGCCAACTCCGAACTCGGATCAATGAGGCCGGAAGAAGACACCGCGAGGCGGGCCCGCACAAAGGACGGTTCTTTCCCACCGTGAACCGGAGATCCCAAGTTCACTCGTTCTTCTTGTTCGAACATCCGAACGTGGGAGCAGTCGAACAATCGTCATCGTGAGTTCCGTTCGCGGTTTTCGTCGAAGCCGCGGCGCGCTGGAAAATTCACGAGAGACCCACGACGCGCCCCCGTACCCGCCCACGAACCGCAGCAGACATACTACAGACGGGGTGGTCTTTCCTTCCTCGTTTGCTCCGTTCGAACGCGAACTTCATCGGCGCATCGGTGATTAATGCGGCTGGCGAATCTTCTTTCAGCCGAGTTTTCGGGATCAAAGGAAAGTTTCCCGCGATCGATGAAAGGCTCAGCGGCCGTGGGAGGGCGGGCTCGCTTTGCCCTTTCGAGAATCGTCGTCTCGATTGTTTCTTGGGGTTGTAATGGGGAAGGAGTGGTTCCAGTGTCATCTGCGTTTCCTTCAATTTTATACTCTCGCTTTTATCGGTCCCATGCACTTGTATTAATTATTTAAATTTCAAGCCAGACGAGAAGAATAAAGAATATCTATTAAATCTTTAATAAAATCTAATGCATTTAATTTTTCTATTATATCTTCATAAATCGCTCTAAGAAAAATACGAAAAGTCTGAATAAATCTTGTTAATAAGTAACTTTAAAATTGTGTAAACAGTTTACCGTGTAAAAGGAAGTTCAGGTGTGTATCCGCGCACTCATTAAAGAAGAAGTTACATTAATAATATTTTCAAACCGACCAGTAGCGTAGCTTTCCTTACTCCCATATATTTTATACTTCCCTTTAGTATTTCTTTGAACCGCGTAATTGGCTCACGTTTAGGGGAACTGTAAAAGAAACCGAAGTTCGAGTATTTGCCGGGTGGCAAGGAATCGGCGAACAATGGCCGGGTCGAAGAAGATTCTTTCTCGCGAGGAAGAAGTAAAAGGGGACCAGGAACAAAGGCCCTTTATTCGGAATCGCGTTGCGCTGAATAAACAAGCTACGGTTTCGTCAGTCAACGTTTTCAGAAAGTCACCGTATTATCTCCATGGGTATCCTCAAATATTCATTAGCTATCCAATTATCCTGCTTATAAATGAATATCCCCGTACAAAGTCGATTGTAGAAATTGAAACTAATAATTATTTTACATTTCTTCACGAAATCCTTTAACAGACGATTTTTCAATTATCAAATATCCTCTCCAGTTTCCACTTTCCTTCCTAATATTCGTGGAATAAGTAAAATCTGACGATAAATAAATGGTATACGTACGAATCACTTAAGTTGAAAATAAAAAGGAGCGGTTTGTTTTTTGGTACGCGGATAGAACCCATCGTCGTGGCATTGATATAGCTGGAGATGAGAGGCGGAGAAAGTGGTACGGGTCCGTGTAAGTTGAAACGTACGGGGATAGTGGAACGCATATGGTCAGACATAAGGGGAATAGGATGGGGCCGTGTATTTCCACGCGAGCGGGTAGAATGTATCCCGTGCACGGTCGGGCGAACGCTCCGAGCGGAACAGAGCGAAGATCCGTGGCCGGACGAGGATACAAAAGGATATGGATGGAGCTTTCAAATAAATTGTAAGTAACAATTCCTGTCCTGTTTCGGTAAATATTACCGTGGCATGTTATTGGTCATGGGAGTATCTTCCCGTAAAAATACTTAGCCAGGAGTGATCGCGCGCGCAACGTTAAAAAATATACAGGATCGGAAAAATGTTAAAGCAACATCATTATTATATTGTTAAAACATTTTTCATTAATCTCAATAGTCAACCGGTTTGCGTTATTCGATATAGAATGTACTATCGACCATTGTCAAGACATCAAACGATCAATTAAAGATCTCTAAAAATTTTTCAAAATTTTATCGCTAAACTTCTGCCAAGGACCGCAACTCGCACAACCTTAACTGACAGCAATTCAGAACTATCCGAGGTGAAAAAGCGATTGAAAGCGGCGTCAGCTTTAACTACGATCCACAGATCACGGCCACGTCACATCTGGTCCCGGTCTGCTTAAACACAGGCCCGAGACCCAGGATGGCTCGTCCAGAAGAAGGAGCCGGACGGCTCGTGAATTTATACGCCGTTTAAACTTCGCCGCTTAAATTAGACAATAGAACGAACCGCGAGTCGAACGCTACGTCTTCCACCGTCCATCCAGTTCAGGTTTCGACGTCCGAATATTGGGTGGACAATGTAAATCGTGGTCTCTCGTTTACCGGCCGCGAAACCGAATCATTGTTTTACGACCACTTTTGTTTTCAAAATGATCTTAATGCTTATCGCCGGGTTAGGTAAAAGTGGAGCTGACGGTGCAGGGGTAGAAGTTATAGTTATCAAGGTTTTGTCGCGAACTGCCGCTCCCACCTGGGAAGATTAATAGTTACATTAGTGGGACGCGTCGGGTCAGATCCATTTCTGGGCCCCGGTATCGCGGGCCGCGCGCTGCTTCCTTAGAAATTAATATTCTAAACAGCCCATTAATTCCGCGGACACGCGAGACTCGTCGCATTAATAATCCAAAGGATAATTCGCCGTCTCGCTCGGGTGCAGTAATACGCGAGCACGGTATCTCTCGAACGGCCGGGAAGCTCAAAACCGTGTAACGGCTTCCGCGTGCCGCGTGCTCCCGAACCGAATTATTCAACGGGCAAAAATTGAATCGCCGATAGTTGCAATTTTACTTGTCCCATGTGCGCGACTACCGGCTGGAAATCGTAGTAAGTAAACAAGCAAGATTCGAAACGCGAAATACTTTCTGAAATAAATGCTGTTCGTTAAAAATGAAAATGTACAAAATATAATACGTGAGGATGAAACGTTTTAATGAGAAATTTTCTGTAAGAACGGACAATGATCGACGGATTACAAACCGCGAAGTTTAAACAACCATTTGACAGAGAATTGTACCGACCGATTCCCCGGAATCCGCGAGAGCCGAACGGGTCGTTATCAAACGCAATGACACAGCTGCTGTGCGACGGACCTGCCAAGGCGTCGACGCCGATTACGGCCGAACGAAACGGTTCTCGCGGAATTTCCTACGGAGGAACGTTTCATCTTTATGCAGAGTGTTTCAAGCGGGCTGGGGCGTTTCTGGCACGAAAAGAAAGCGCATAGTTCGAATTTGTCGGTGCAGGACACAAAGTGCCTTCCGCGGAAATGCCCGTGAAAAGGTTTAAACGCGCACCCCGGGGATCGTTTGCTCTTCCTCTCTCTCTCTCCCGTTCTTCCCTTCTTCTTTACCATCGACTATCTCCCGGGGCCGGGGAGTCAATCTTTCCGGGTGCAAGTAGCCGTGTTCTCTCACGAGGCAAGCTCATCGGATGCATTCTGCGCTTTGAAACGAGCCACGGACCAGATCCGTTCATTGTTTGGTCCACCCTCGAGCAGCCTCATCCCCTCCCCTCGCCCGAGACACAAAAGCGTCCCAAGGGGGAGCGAACAGCCTCGGTGGTTCCTCTCGCTTCGGCTCGCCGCCGGTTAACGGGCGTCACATGCGTTGTTTAAGCTAGACAATCGGTGCTCGGTAAAAAAAGGAACGCGTACCTCTACAATTCTCCTTGCCACGGACTTGCGAATGTGTTTTACATTATACTGCCCTGTTTTCCCTCATACAGGCTGGACCACGAAACGTGATCCTCTTATTTTTTCCGTTAACACTTCACGAGATTTATATATGCGTATCAATTTGAACGTTGTCTATGGAAAAGAATTAATAGTAATTTTGTTTTAAAATCTTTTAATGAAGTACCATGCAAAACATATTTAACAAATGTTATTTTTTTTTAATGTAATGATAAAAATGTAAAGATCTTATGTACTAATTTGTATGTGAAATCATTCGAAGGTAGCTGTAAGAATTTCGTCAAATATTTGAGGAAAAATTTCTCGAGTGCAAAGAGTGCTTGCTCTCAGGCATTTTAGTACTTATCAAGCCACGTCCACTTAAGTAATTTAAGTTGATCACGTTTCCACACTCTGAATTTGAATTAAACCTGTAATAAAGATAGGGTTGAACTTACGCAATTTTAGGTAATTAATGTACGAAATCGAGTAAATAGGAAGCCACACGATGCGAGTGAAACGCCGCGAGAAGCGGTAGGTATCTACAAACCATTTCAATTATTTCATCAATACCGAAGGCTGGGAATAAGAAAGGAACAAAAGTCTTGGAACTCGACTCGTGAGGAAAGAATCGCAACACCGCGGTATGATGGAGTAGGCGGAAACGAAGCCAGTCACGGGGCCAAGAATAAGAAGAAACGAGGGCGGGGAGAAGAAACACAGCCGAGACTTTCAGACTCAGGGAACGAGTGTTTGCGCGAAAGCTACTTCGACGCCCGAGTGTTATTGTTTGATAAACTCAAAACTGACGCGGCTTTCGTCCCGTTTGAAGTCCCGCGAGCCGCTAACTAGGAACAATGAGCCACCGCGAAAAAAGAAAGCGGCTTGTTCGTTTAATCATCGAACCACGAGGTTTGTTTTTTTTTTATTAGCCCCCCATTGCTTCAGGCTCGGAAATATGAAATAAAGGAGCAGGAATATGGTGTATCTCATTACTTTGATAAAAGAACATGGGCATTGTGCGTGATTATATTGTCTGAAAACGAGATGAATGGGAGGAAGCCGTAATATCTCAGGAACGATTCGAATTGTTTCGTTAATTTCCCTAGCGCCAATTAATCCCGCCAGAATTTTCAACGCCGGGATCATTATTTGTTTAAAAGCTTGCAACTCCCGACCGTATTATTCAAACAGCATTGTTGCTTGCTGCTGACTGCAGCATTAACGGTTTCATAAATCTTCGGGCAAAATAATTGTTAAAAATTCACGAACCTTGCAACTTGTCACGAGATAAAAAAATAAAACGTTTCCACGTTCCGCGTGAATTTTTAACTTCGTCCAAGCTTGCAATCGACGGGCCAGGCATTGAAAATTTGTCTCTCTCCGGCTCTCTGTCCCTCCCGTTCCGTTACAACGCGGCAGCGCCGATTAACATGCACGGGTGTATTAATACGTTTCGTATTTTTCAATTACGTAGCAGCCGGTTTCGCGCGCGAACGACGACGACGTCGAAATAAAATCACCGTCCCCGCATTAAAATGCAAATGGGCCGTCGTTCGTAACGGTACACGCGCGCAGCCCGTTTGAAAAATATCCGATTTCCGGTTTTATTACAAGGATGCCGGGAAAGCGAACCCCCGACTAAAGTTGCCAAAGTGAATTAATTCGTAATCCCGATCAGGCGGGGGGAACCGAAACGTTCTCCGATGAAATAAAAAAAAAAAAACAAAAAAAAAATGGAATTAAAAAGCGACCAGTTAATTTCAACGGGCGAGTAAATTGCGCGAAAGCTGATCGTTTTAACTGTCGGGAGAACGAAACGATCTGATTTCAATTAGAAACTTCAACGCCCGATACATGATTCACATTGTCTAAATTTGCGCGAATTCGAGAATGTCAATTTATCGCGGGCGTTACGTTCATACGAAACGGAAACAAAATAATTGAACTCGCTGTTATTATCACAGCAACAGCTCTCGCAGCCACTTTACGCGATTAATTGGAAACTTGCCCGGCGAAAGTTTATTGCGCAATTCTGCAGAGGCAGCGCGAGGAGCAATTTCAAACGATAATAAAGGAATCGACGATTTTTCATTTTTCATCGGCGCGCGGGCGCCGTTCAAAAGAAAGTTTCGCGTTCGCCGCCACGTGCGCTTTGTACGATTTTCGTGAAAGGCGACTCGACGAGGCGGAGATACGGTCTCAAAGACGGGGGGGGGGGGGGGGGGCCCCCTTTCGTTTGTTACGCGAGACGGGCTAGACTCTAGGAGTCGAATCGTGGCGCGCGGACCGTCGATATAGAAACGAATCACGTGGCGTTCTCAGCTGACACGCAGATTGCCGGCACGTGAGCAGAACTTGCGATTTTCACCGGGGCTAGTAACGACCACGGAACTCGCTGCTCAGATTGTCTGGTTCCCAACGAGGAACGGTTACATTGATCTACACGGATAGAGAACAGAGTTAAGCAAGATTTGAAAATTGAAATGATCGCCAGTGCTACCATGCTGGACGATAACCTACTAAAATAATTCGAGATTTTTTTACGAAATCTTTTTGTCATCTGGTCCAAGTTCGTGAATTAAAAATCCCAACATTTTATCCATTTATTAATCAGCATTAATAGAACTGAAGATTCTCATTTTCTTTCTCATTTAGTTTAAGCATCTCTGCCAAATTGTAATACCTTAATGCATACGAGAATAAATGTAGAGATAATAAAAATACCCGATTTAATTTTTATTAATAAATATATAGAAATAAATTTTAGCTTTTTTATTTTGTGATAATACTTTACCAAACGCGCGGAAAATCTTCGAAAGCAGTCTCGAGTGCAGAGTATTAGTTCACTGTTATATCGATTAAAATTCACGAAAAATTTGCCTGGTACAAGATAAGACAATCTACCATGAATATTGTCGAAGCGATTTTGGCCAAGCTTCAGATATGAAAATGTTTATTTCTGAGGAACAGAATACCCGGACCGTTCATTAATTATAAAGCGCGGCGATTAATCAACGGCGGCGGGACGGGCGGCGTTGTTCGCAAGTCGCATCGACGAGATTTACAATATTTACGTGACTCGACGCGTATCAATTTCCCGGCGGGAAACGAAGGGGGTACGCCGTAAATCGGCCGCCGCGTTAATTTCCACGCACGCTATCCACTCCCACTCTCCTCGCGGGCTCGATATAAAACGAACAAAAACCGGAGCCGTGCGAAACGAATGACGCGACAGTGAAAACCAACCCTGTTTTTATCGCCGCATCTGCGAAATCAATGATCACCTACTTTCTCTCTCTTCCTTTTTTTTTTATTTTCCTCGTTACGCGGCGGTTAACCGTTGATATTCATCGATTTGTTATGCCACGGACTGAATTCAATCCCCTCGTCATAGCTAGCAGGCATGCAACTCAATTTTTTATCGTAACTCTTGCATGTTTCTAGTAGTATTAATAATGAGTGATAATCTAACATCTAAACTTTTATTTGAGTGACTTTAAAAATCGTGTTTCTCTAATTAATTGATTCGCTGACGGTTACAAAGATTTAATCAGGAAGAGAGATAGATGTTAATGGAAGATTACTGTTTTCGCACCCTTGAGGGTATCGGAATCGATTAAGGCGACTGTTAAATAGGCAGCCCCGGATAATTAATGGATTTATTATCGAATTAACGAGGTCTAGTGAAAAATGAAAGGCAGCCTGGGGTGATCCAGAAATCCATTTCTAGCCAGCGGCAGCTCTGGGAATAGCTGAAGCGCAGCTAGTCACGGTTCAATACGATAAGACTCAAGCGAAATAAATCATTGAAAAAATGTTAATCAATCTATCTCCTTTATCTGCAAGCCCAATCAAGCTGCGCTTATCTCATTTTACTCCGATTTATCTATCTTTCGTTTGGAAAACATTTAAAATACTATTTTTAGTTTTTTTCTTAGTATTTCTCTTCTTAGAAAAGTATATTTGTAGTAATATATTTATACGCTTCATTCTACTATCTGGTTAGCAGAGGGATTGAAATATCGATTCAAATCAATACGCGAGACAAATAATTTTTCTGATAAATCTTGAAATTCTATAGAAACCCAGAATACTAGCTGCTATAACATCTTTCCTTTGTCTTCGTTAAAGCGAAAGCGTGACAATTAGAGTTTCCGAGTCGCCCCGATTCGTTATTCAATCCCTTCTTTACTTTTGAGTACTCTCCGAAGTTAAAGCGGCGCAACGAAGAGAGTAAATGCACAGTGGGCGGGGGAGAGAACGAGAGAAAGAGAGAGAGAGAGGGGAGAAAAGGAATAAGAAACGTGGATAAATTACCTTGTGTTTGTCGACCAACACGGGTCTCAAGTGGCGGTCGAAGAGGAGCTTGTCAGGCTCGATGTTGATAGGACTCTGCCTCCTTCCTTTGTTGCACATGGACCACTGTGGGTTTATTAAACCCCAAAACGAAGGACCTGTAACCAAAACGAGTTTTCACCTTTCAACAATTGCATGACGCACTTTAACTAATTCCGTAGGAAACCTTACACTGACCTCCGCGCTATTTCGCATCTCTGGTCATACAAATAAAATCTTATAATCCTTTTCTTTGTTCCAAATGTTTTAAATATGTAATAAATGGATCAGATTTTATGTTGCGTTACTACAATTTACATTTAGTATTTATTCTACCAATGTAAATATCAAATACATATGATTTTTAAAAATTGATTTGCTTCACAGAGCAGCGCTAAGCAGGTTAAAATTATTTCACATATAATTCTTCGCGTGTGAAGCCCGTCGAGAATTTGGAACCGTAGCCGCAGCGATCGATCCGCTGGCCGGTATCGCAATCGGTTTCGGTAACAGGGGAAACGATATTTTTTTCACGGGTTTCCAATTTACCTGGGAGAAAAGTTGGGCGAAGTCGACAGTGGGAACCCGCGAGCGAACGTGGCTATCCCAGGCGACCGCGAATCGCCCGTCTTGTCGTCTGTCAACCGTTTGGAAATTTGAAATTTTTATAATTTCAACTTTTCCGGGTGGCTTGCGCCGCGCCGGCGTCGCCGGAACCCGGCCTGCGCCGCGTCAACTTTTATTCGGTAAAAGGGCTTTCGAACTCGTTTCGACGCGAGCCAACGGGGAGAGCGCGACTCGCCTTCCATCGTTCGTATTTACCCGCGTCTCCTCTGAGAAATTTAACTTTCTCCATGCCAGCTGCGAAATCGATACCAAGAATACCTTACCTAACGAATCTATTTTTCTTGAATTAATAAGAGAATAAATTAAGCTTACGTCCTTCTTATCTCGAATATTTAAATTTCCGTCCGGCTGAATTTTTTAAATATGTAAGTAACTCCGCGTTTTTCCTTTTGCACATATTGATATTATTTTATATAGACTACATGAATAAAAGGTAGAAAAAGCAAGGTAACTGTGAAATCTGTCAAGGCTCTCTTTCAATATAAGTTTGGATATATCTTGTGAAGATTTTCTGAAATTTCCAGGTATAAAACTATTAAAGAAAATTCAATTTTCAGGCAAGTGCAGGAATAAAGACGCACAAGCACAGGAGTTAAGCTAAAATAAGAGCAAAAGTTTCTACGTAGCTGGAGTAGTGAAGAAGACTTATCTACTACTTATCCAATAAATATTTCTACGAGTAAGGGTATTAGAGCTTTATTTTTGTTATCGATTTTCGTTTTATATCGTACAAAAGAGAATATATATAGATATAATAACTGACGTTCACAAATCAATACACGATTTAAATTCAATGAGGAAAAATACTTCGACTTAAATAAAAATGTATCGAGTGCATGTTACGAATGATAAAAGACCTGATCACACTCGGGATCATAAACGTTAAATCCTTTAGCCCGTGACAAGTTTTCAATCTCGAGCTATCAGACACGATTTTTCAGGCGTGTAACAACGACAATAAAATGATTAAAGCGCGTCCATCCGGTTAAGCGCGACAGAATTTCTCGTCGTCGCATTCTCAATCTTCCAGCGTTCTGACGTCTATGATATTAACGATCCCGGGCCGCGTGTCGTACAGGGGTAAGTAATAAATTATTGCTCGTATAAACAACTCGTATAACCGACGCGGCAGGCACGTCAGCAAGGAAATTTGCCACCGTGACGGCACGCGACGCGTCGCACACAAAGGGACCACGTTCTCCTCGTATAACGATCCGCGCACGCCGCCGCAGTCTTCTAAGCAGAAGTCTACCGAGGCACAAAATCATCTTTATTTTGCAGATTATCGATTAGAAGTTCAGATAAAGAAATTTTTATTTCGATTATAAATCTTCACTACATTAGTCACTTTTGTTAAAAAATCGGGAAGTCAGATAAAGGCAGGACATGTGCGTTCTGTCAGGGCGGTATCTCTCTTCAAGGAAAGTCCTCATTTTGGGGTAGGGGGTGTCATAAACCAAAGGGCACATTGTCGAAGGCGTCCTCATGACGGAAGATTTTTAGAGTCAGTCTTACGCTGACTGTTGCTTTGTAAAGTTCTCTTTTTTGCGTACGAATAAAGCAATCAATTCTGATCCTGACGTAGGCAGGTTTTAGTTTCGAACTGATTTACCTCCCGCTCGATTATCCTTACACTTTCATTTTTCATTGACTGCTTTTTTATGATTTTTATGAACAGCGGACGAAACTTCAAGACAAATGCGTCTAATCAACAGCGTTTGACATATTCATCTGACATTTTGATATACTGCTGTATAGGAACAACGATGACCCACGGTCGACACTTTCTTATCATCGCTTCATGCATAATTCGCTGGGACAAACATTCCGATTCGTAGAACGAAGCATGCTCGACGAGAGCCTAACGACGGAGATAAAACATTCAGCGCGTTTCGAAACGCAGCTGACAGGATTTATAGCATCTCGCGAGCTGCGTCGCCGCCGGCTATTTGTCAACCGGACGCAACATTAACCCCAATATTTATAACGCGGCCTAGCCGTCGTCGGCTCGGCGAGGAATTTCATTTTCGGCGGCGCCGATGTAATTGTATAATTAGCACGTTGATGAGTCGGACAGTTCCTCGAGCGGTGTTCCTGTCGCGCGAAACCCCGGGAATTTCGTGGGCGGAAAGTAGTCCTCCGTTCGGCGAGGTTCGAGTTAATGGAATAACGCCGGCCAGATGGAATGATTATTTTCTTATCACCCGGCGGCGGGTGGAGTATTATGGCATTCATCAGGTTCTTCGAGGAACTCGCCGGTACGGGCAAGGAGGCGGAGTGGTTCAGCAGGTATGGCGGTTGAAAGTGAACGGAGGAGCTAGCTCGAATGTAAGAGGGTGGCGGTAGATAACAGGAGAAAGGGTGATAACTGGAGAGCTCCGGCTCGGTATATAACCGGTTACGAGACCGCCCCTATCTCTCTCTCGGAGGGGGTGTAACAACCCCATTATTGAAACTTCAAGCGCGGAGCAATCATTCTACAATTAGCAAAAGTGATTAAGTGTAGAAGCTAACACAGCCCCAGCAGCAAACTCTCTCTCTCTCTCTCTCTCTCTCTCTCTCTCTCTCTCCGTCTCTCTGTTCCTCCGATCGTCTCTACCCGCTCTATGCTTTTCTTCCTTACCCTCACTCTACGCGACCCTATTTACCCTTTCTCCTCCGTTACTTTCTCCTTTCTGGCACGAGCAGGAACAGCTTGTAGCTCCGCCGCGGTCGTTGTTGATCCCCTTTGCGGACTCCCAACTCTTGCCAACCCCTATTCTATTTTACCCTCCTGCGCGCCGCTTCGGTGACACCTGTTTTAATTATCCACCTGTGCCGCTCGCAGGCCGGCCTAATAATTCGTAATGAGCGGACAGCGTCGAGTGGATACACAGCAGTCGAGTCGTTCACCCTTGTTAACCGGCGTAATTACAGGTTAGCGGCGAATAATTGTCCGATCTTTTTTTTCTCTCTCTCTTTTCTCCTCTCTCTGCCCTCCGCCTTTGCTGCTGCCCGAGAGAAACTCTCGGCAACGGCGAATTCATCTTCTGCCCGGTTCTTTTATTACCGCCTTCTCAAACTGTTTTTTTCTTAGCTCGTCCGTGAGCTTGAATACACAGACTGGGAGAGGTTCGCAGATTCATCGTGATAAGGAGAGTACGAATAGACTGGAGATGGATTTAATCAAGAAAGGATTAGCTCCGCCGCGAATTCTCGATAAAAACAATTAATCGAGGGGATAAATGCCGCAGTTTCTTCTTCGGGAAGGAAATCCTGTTTTTCTATTAATCCATAAAGCGTCTTGCAGTTTCGTAGTAATTAAAAATTTCTGTAGAATGAAAATAATCTCGAGTCGCAATTAATTTGAGACGCGGTGTGTTAAAATTGCTTCCAGGCATAAAAGAATAAACTCTGTAATAAAAACTGACCTATTCACGAGAAGGTAAAAATTTGGGCAAGTGTAAGCGCGAGGTTGAAGTCCCTGTGTTATATTATTATCAAGATAACGTGTAGAAATTTGTGAAATCGCAGCAAATATGGTATCGGAATTTTTTTAAAAATTGTATTTAAATTCCTGTTAAGTGTCGCAATGATATACATCAAACTATATGTATATTAATATAATGTATATGTAACTTAATATTTGACAATTATTTACAAAGTATACTAATATAAAAATGCTCATGGTGGAGTGTGAGAATTTGTGCATTTCGCGTAGCAGTGCTTGATCGTCACTGAATTCCGGAATCGAAGCATACATCCATTTCGGAGATTCCCTAACAGGAATTTCCTGTTCATAAATCTTCGCCAGCTCCGTCGTTTAAAGCGTTACGTCGACTACAATAAAATGTCAATCCTCGAGCGATAAAAGCATTCCTGTCTGGCCAATGAAATTTCTTCGTCACCGACAAGCGTGTCAAAGCTCAGTCGCAAATGTCAAACAATATAAACATCTTTGCGCCAAGCGGTTTGACAAACGACTCGGCGCAAAGATTATTCAAATTGTTTATTCAAGTATCAAATTAACGTTCCTACTCGCTGTTGCATTTTAATTAAAATGGTTCAAGCGGCGGCGAGTGGATGTTACGTTGTCCAAATGAAAAATTGATTCAGGCAGATAATCATCTTTACTTCTAAACATCTCACGGAATTCTCTCGACTGCATTATTTACAATAGCTTAATTCGGTCTAATCTAATCCGGAGATCCTACGGCTCCGTGCATCGCGTTAGTTTAATCAAATTAATCCCCTTCCGGAAGACTTTTAATCCTCTCAAGGAACAATGAATAATGAAGGGAAAGCACGGATGTATCGGCTCGCCGCGACCATAATTCAACTCTGCTTGCCTCCGCCAGCCGCCAGTTCTTTGTATATCGTGCACGCGCTTGCAAAATCGCGCGTGCAAATTGCATACAATTATCAGGCCTATGAAAACCGAGACACGGGAAGGCAACAAAGATCCAAGGATTCCGAGAAACCGGTAATCATGCTTCCATGAACGAACCAAGAAAAACTTTTCAACCCAACCGCAATTATCGCCACGACCTTTTCGAGTCAACCATTACTTTCACGAAACTCTGTTCTACCCGATCAAAATATATCTGAAACTATGATTATTGCTGAGACTTTCGTAACATCAGTCGTGTCGCGCGATTATTCAAATCTCGACACAAGAGTCGAATAAATATGTATACTATGCAAGCTTTAAGGTTGTACGAGATCTTAAATAAAAACAATGACATTTTTTGCACTCGAAAAGTGAATCATGGTTACATCGGGCTGTTGAAAAAATATTTTAAATTGTTATTAACTTGGAGAATATTACTTAAGGTTGATATTAAAAACTAAGTACGGTCGTTAAAATAATATGTCAATCAATTATAAATCGTAGTATTTTGTAAATATAATTTTTCCTAAAAATGTATCACTTCAAATATTAAAATCTTTTTATCACATTTCTTAAACATTCGGCAGACACCTTACGGCTTGTACAAGCTTAAGGGCTTAATTGTAAGAAGCATCAGCTGTAATTTCGTGGAAACGTGCAAAAAGAAAAGAAAATCTCGTATAAAAGGTGTAATTAGCGTTTGGTGGTGGGGACGGGTTCATTAGCGCGTAGATTTTTCAGCTTCTAAAAATCATGACCGTGAGTAGAAAAGACAGGTACGAGCGCAGGGGGAGGATAGTTGATTGAAGGAAATGTATTCATGTATGCATATGAATTCAGAGGCCGGGTAGGCTGTCGCGACGTTTGCGGAGTACGAAAGGCTCGCTGGCTGCTTGAAAAACATCTTAATTGGACTTGGCGCGTTGTCACGACGTCAATGGACCCCTTTGGTGGTGAACAGCCAGCTTCCGACTATTCTGTCTCCCCTTTTTCTACTCGAGATAGACACTTCTTCGATTCACCCAAACGTTCCCTACTCTCCTTGTGTCGCGGCACGATCTTGTTACTACCATTTTCCCTTTTCCTTCACGAACCATTTTTAAGGATAGGACAAATCGGAGAGCAATTGTTTGCTCTTTCTTGAAACCCAGTTTCGTCCATTATTACTTAAAAACAGAGAATATACGTACAATTATAGAAATACGTACACGCATGGCTATCATTAAATTGTAATTTAAAATATTTCCTGGAGGAAATAATTTAGATCTTCGGTTAGGAAACCATTCAGTAGATAGGGGAAACCGAGCAGAAAAAAGACGAGTTTCACCCTGGTACTTCAATCCATTTCCAAGATTTTGACTTACAAAGTTTTAAACGCGGAATCCCCGAGCCAGCCTGCTCCACTTCCCTTTCTAGAATCAAAGGGTTATTTCTTGGAACCACGTCTGAAGGTGTCTAGAAGTCTAGACAGGTTGGTAGGGGTTAGAGCAGGTCAGTAACTGGGTCAAGGTGCGAGCGAGAGGTCCGAGTCCCTGCGGTGAGGACGGCGACCAAAAAATTAGCAAGTCGAATGGACAGTTTACATTATGCCACAACGTTTCACTGTTTGAGTAGCATTGTATTGATAGTAAAATTAGCAATCAGATCTTAGTAAATCTTCTGGTAAATCTTACAAAAAGATCAAATGGTTAAATATTTAGAATGATTATTATGTCGTTAATGCTTAATAATACATCTTATCAAAATCTGCTTATTTATTTTATCATCAATCAAACTCCTCTAATTATGAATTCGTCTGGCACGTAAATCATCTCTTATAAATAACAAGTCTTCGTTCTAACCATTGTTACAGGTGTTGGACATAAAAGTATCAAATACATCTCACGGCAAACATACATTCTTATCTATAATCCTGATTGTTATGTTTCCGGATCGAGTCTTATCAAGAATGGCGGCGAGAAGGGAAGAGAGAGAGAGAGAGAGAGAGAGAGAGAGAGAGAGAGAGAGAGAGAGAGAGAGAGA
>SHCU01000002.1:2488340-2505750 GCA_004307685.1 Ceratina australensis
CTCGCAAGGAACGTGGGTCGTGCAAGGAGAATCTGAAAAATTCCGGAGCGGCTAATAAAACTTTCACGATTGTTCGAATTCGTAGAATACAAGTTGAGTCAATAACAGCTATCACACGAAGTGACATGTTAAATAATTTAAAAGAATTTATTAAACAAACAATAAAATAGAGTAAATAATGAATTAGATTCAGATCGGAGATTCACATCTGATTAGACAATAGAGTTATCATATATCGTTATCACTCGAGCCTATTTTCCTTACGGATCATTGTAAATAAAGTAGAGAGCAGAAGAATATTTGAGAGTGAACGCGTCGAGTCAAGCAGGTTTCGAGCGCGGCAGATAATTTAAAATGACTCGTCAGTCCCCTCCGGCGATAGTTAAATTCGAGATTATCGGGGACAGATAACCGGGCGAAATGAAATATACGTAACCCGGGAGCGGCGGGGGAGCGCGAACGCATCAAGTGGATTACGTCTCAAGTCTTCGCGCCATTTAGGCTGTCGAGCCTCGAATTAATTACCGCGGTCCAATTAATCAACGTCGTTTCATCGGGCGTGCTCGAACCGCTACCCGGCATCCGTCCGCCTGCTTCTCCAAATGACGATATCATTGAACGGCTGATTTTCAACGATGTGCCAATCGGCAGGAGACGAGGGGGACACGAGCGAATATTCGCTTTGTTTCGTTACGGAAAATCGATCCGGGTAATTGGTCCTGTTTTACGGAAACAATGTTCCCTCGCGTGCGCATCCGCGTTGAATATATTTTAGTAATGACGAGCTCCTCCGTTGGAAAAAAAAAACTGAAATTAGCTTCGTCAATCTTTTCTCCCCGGTTTTAGACGGTATGAACATGTAAGAGTAATTGATAAAATATTCAAATGGAATGAGCATATAAAAACGATGATTTTCTTCACGATTAGGGGATTTGTGTAAAAAGAAATTGCGTTCCAAGGAGGAACTAATTCGAAGCACGTGAAGCGGTGATATGTCGAAGAAAAAAGTTCGCGACACAAGTATTGCATTTGTGCACTTAAATCGATTACAGGACTTAATGAGTTTTCTCCGTCCCAGATCGGGATGCAATCCCGATTCCGAATTGGGTGCAGAATCGGCGACGAGCAGGAACGAAATTGTGAACATTTCGAACTGGAATTTTCGAAAGGGGAAAAAGCTAAACGCGGTAAATTAGATAGGCGAACCGTGGCAATAACGAAAAACAAATATGACAAAGGCCGGGTTTGTAAAAATCCGTAACAAAAGAATAAAACGGCGCGTAGCGGCAATTAAGGGGTAACAACTGGAATTACGAGCAGTTCGAAAAAGCTGTACACAAACGAGCTTTCGGAGCTTACAACGCGCCGCGTTGATAACGATATCGGCCGATCCGCAATTCGCGATGCCGCGGCTGGCGTTAGAACAGCTCGATTTACACACCGTCGCAGTTGTAAATTCGTTAATTAACTAAGGTAATTGCTCCTGTAGCCGGGGTAATGCATTCGGCCGGCTGCACCTGAATAGGCTCGAACACGCGTCATACGGCATGCCCAACGAGTCCAATTTGAATATAACCAGCCTACTCTCTGCTGTACAATCGCACTTTCCGAAATTTCCCAGTTTTCATTCAACCCGATACCGTTGTTAAACTATATATTGTTTATTTTATAACGCGGTTTTATCGGTCCAAGTAGCCGGAGAAACGATCGTACGTACAATGGCCCCGAGTATTGTACAAATAGAGAGTATCTGCTATTCGTATGAAAAAATATGCAACGCACGTACACGCTTCTGGTTATCGGAAGGAATTTAAGTTTAATTATGCAACGAGGTCGCATCCGTGCAAACGTTAAAAATCGAGGCTAAGCGGCGAACTTTACGCAAACAGATTTCTCTCACGACGACTTCCAATTACTTTTATTCATCGGTTAGAAGAAATTCCCCAGGGGGAATTGAATGATAACGGGTATAATTAATACAAACGTGATAATAAGATATAAAGGGGAATTCCTCACGTCGAACCAATTAACAGAATTCCACGAATCGAATTAGAAATGAGACTTCCAGAGAATTTCTTGTCCAATTAAGTGAAACTTTTAACCGAAGACGGATGCCTGTCTTCTTTCAAGGGAACTCGCATGATCTTTTCCAGGAGTTTGTTCCAGTCTCGAACGAGCCGGGTAGAAGACGCGGGGACCGTAAAAGAAAATTTAGTACGGCGTCAGAAGTTGGCGAAGGAAATATCGATCGGGTTGGGGGGTGACGGGGCGAAAGCGGGGAGGAGGCGGGGGGAGAGGCAGAATGGGCCGTGAATTATTAATTAATAGAGCGATGCTAAGAAACGGGAAGTTTCGTCGAGTAAAGGAAAGGGCGGTGATGCAGTTCGTCCAAGTTTCGATGAAAAATAGGCTCGCCGGACGATTAATCCTCGGATTGATCGCGCCGGCCGCCCCTAAACCCGGCCTCGCCTCGCGCCTCTGTATTGAATTCCTCGGGCCTTGAATCTTCCCGCCCAACTTTTATCGACGCTCCTCGGAACGGCGCCGGATCACGAACCAAACGGAAATCGGTCCAACCGTGCTTTGTTAGGAGGAATACTTCGCCGTTTTAACGGAACACAAGAAATAATAATAGATTTTCTCTGTCAAAAAGTGTACTAATAGTTGTCTCTTGTGCATAAAAAAAAATTCATAGTAAAGTCATTAAAAAAGAAAGTAAATGTGAAATTGAATATAAAATGAAATATGAACATGAAAGTTAATGTAAAGCAAAAGAGATGATTATTGCTGTGCCTTCGAAGGATGCATAGGTGAAACTAGCGATAAACGGAAAATAAAAAGAACTCTATTTTGATTCCCAAGACATGGAAAGGTACGTATGATAAATATTGACCCATGTGACATGCACATGTACGAAAACTAAGTTTCTCTCATATCTATATAATATTATTTAAAATATACGTTCATCACAACCACCTTATATTTCTTATACTCTACGTGCTTGATGGGTCTGTAATCGTTTTCGGTAGACGTGCCAATTAAAGGTCCGGAATTGTTTCCAGCAGCTGCGCGATGCGTAGAAATTTTTGAGAAATTAAGCCCAGAGATAGAGGAAATAAACATGTCCACCACGAATATTACAAAATATTATAAACTTCTCAGCTGGTTTCATTTAAATTCGTATGCGCGATGCAATTCCAATGGCTGGCGCACGTACATAAAGAATGACGAAATAGAAAAATACGAGACAGCCCGGATAGGTGGAAATTAGGAAAGTCGTTTTCGAAATCTGCGCGTCGCGTATTTGCCCTCTCCAGCGGCGGTGGTAAATGTATGCGCGCAATCCAGCCGAGTTGCTGGATGAACCGACGGCCGGGCGAGCACGTCCACCCAGCTACAGCGCGGGGGAAAGGGAGACAGAGTGAGAGAGAGAGAGAGTTGGTTTTCCGGAAACGTATTCTATGCATACATGCATGTTCAACACCTGGGAAGCACGGTCCGGCCGCCCGGGCAGGATGTTAAATTACGGCATTTAAATAATTTCATTTAATCTTTGCGCGCGGGTCCGGCTTCGCTCCCCCGGCGGATCTCGCTCTGTCTCGCTCCCGCTTCCCATCTGCGCCGCGCCACGTTCTTGCGATTCCCGGTTCGACGCCCGAAATATTTTCCCGTGTAATTTCGCGGACCGTCGAAATAACCGCGGGAAACTGGCGCCGGGCCGGCCACCGGAAACGCCTTTCCGCGTTCTCGTTACACCCCGTTTCGTTTTCACGGGGATCAGAGCCCGATGAAACGATTTCCTGGCGTGTCGCGAAAAAAGAATCGCACGAAACGCGCCGGATATCGTTTTCTGATAGCTCCGCGTATCCTCGACACTTGACGCTATGAGTAAAACGTCCGAGGTAATTAAACGGTCCGACGGTGGATTGTCAATTCTCGCATGTATTATTGTTGTAAAAATTTTTATATTCTATATTGACGAATGGCAGTGAGGTTTTCTATTCGATGAATTTTTGTATAATTTTATGATATTTAAAGAGTACAGAAAAAAAGATTTGTTATTTTTTTGATAAGTCAATGAGCAAAAATTGTGACACGAATAGAAATTCGGAAATATGTTATATTTAATCCGAAACAATAGAAGAACGTATGGATTGCGCGTTAATCTCTAAACAGCGGTGAATTTATCACCTCGAATTATTATTTCGTGCATCTAAACAAAACTGGGAATAATACGGATAAAATCAACGTCCTGCGATTCTTTTATCAATAGCCAGCTAATCCCTGAATGCGCTTTTAATCCGGCTTTCAGGTATTTTCCGCGATACTTCAAAACACCACCGAGGATCGTTGGAAAAATCCTCCGGTTGATCCGCTATCCGAAAGCTTTGTCCGACTTCATTCTTTCTTCACCCGCCGAGAATTCAAGTCTTAAGTCAGCACGCTCTCGCATTTGCCGAGCAGTGATAAAGATGGAAAGTGGCCGAGGCATTTGCATGTTTATTCCGCTTCTTTAATTCCAGCCTCTCGACTGCCGCCCCATTTCCATTCCGAGGCGGAAAATATTGTACGAAAAGAGTCCGAGCGGCTAGTTTTCCATGGTCCGACGGTTGTTGTTTCTACCTCTTTCGAGCCTTCTGGACACCATCTGTTCTGCTCCTCGAAGCATTACCTCGTATTTCCCATTTGTCCCGGGGAACAGCGGACCGTTCAAAAGAGTCTGGCTCGATCAATTTTTATTACCATTTACGGCGTAAAGAATTGTTTGAAAATACCAATAAATAAAATTGCATCGATTCGATTCGTTCTTTTTTTCTTATTACGAGGAATTTTTGTATGAAAATCATTCGAACCGAACTACGTACATATCTCGATTTTATATTTGATAAAATCCCGGCCATGATTATTACTCGTTAAATTTACCGTCCGCGAAACAAACCTAGCGGAATCCCTGTACGCTTTTCCAGGGCAGTATCCAATATCCAAAGTTCAGAACGGCTACCGTTACGAGTAAATTGATATTTCGAAATTACTTTGTTTTCACGATGCTCGATTTGCATACGTAGAAACGTTCGATGAAACCGAGCAGGGAAGGTAGAGGAGGAGGAGGCCGCGTATGCAACAGAGAAATTTCGCCCGACGCGGGTGATGGGATCCGACCGTTTTTATTTCGCCCTCGCTAAAAATGTTTTCCCTTTCCGAGGGGAAACTGGTCCGCGAATCGAATTAGAAACGAACCCCGGTTCCCGTTCAGATTCCGTGGATCATTCGTTCGGCGTTCACCTTATTTCATGCATTCCCAGCTACGAATATTCCCCCGGCCCGCTTCGAATATTCATTCGGTTCTATTATTCATGGATCCCGTCCTACTTTCCGCTTTTCGAAACTCTTGTTGCGCGCCGCGGGAGAATATGTAACCGTCTCGAAGGGAAACCGTGAACGCGACGTTTACGTGTGCCATGAAACGCGAAATGTGTTCGAGAAGTGATTAAAAAATTCAGCCCCGACCGAACTTTCATACCCTTCTCACGTTGGATTCCGCGGCCCGTTTACATTCTATTTTCAATCGAAAAGTTTTCATCAGATATTCTAATAACACAAAGCTGAGGTATAATCACATTTACGCGGTCCTCATTATTCTCTTTTGTGTCTATAATTTATTTTTCAGACAAAAATGAAATTACTTTTTCATATCATAGACGGACGTTTTATTAAAAATTTTCTCGTGTCGATTCAAATAATGAAATTTCATTAAGACTTCATGCACATTAGTTTTTTCTATAAATACATAAAATTCACTATAAATACATAAAATACAGTATTCATTATATATGCCGATTTTAAATATCATTTCTATATTAATACTATGCTTGCACTTTACTGATTACAGTGAATTATGTGTGGCCCTGAGAATAGGAACTCTATATTTGCCCCTGGGATCCCCGCTCTTCCTTCGCGGAAGGAGATTACCCCAGAGCTGCTCAGACAAAAGGTCTAATGTCACTATAGCAATGGAACACACGACGTCGAACGTTGTGCTTGTAAAACAGAGAGCGAAGAATAGATACCATCCGTAACAACTGTCAAATGTCATTCAAATGTCAACGTCAGAAGAAAATTCCTGCTCGTTTCATCTGTCCGAAGGTAAATGTTCCACTACCCACTCGCGTGCCAATTTCCACTCACCGGTATATTTTTCTTGTTATGTAATTTTAATATAATAGATACATGAAATGAAATGAAAATGGGATTAAAAGTGAAATTAAATTGATCGGAGAACGTGAGACGTTTCATTACGAACGTCGCTAAGTTCTTGCATTTCCAACTTGCAATTTCCATGAATTAGTAATTTTCTTATTAATATTTTAAAAACGATTTAACACTATTTCTACCATGAGTTGTCAGAAAAGACCTTTCAAATTTTAACTGAACATTATTCACTAAATTCAATCATTTCTCCACAATTAAGATTTTGACTTTTCTTATAATAGTTGTTAAATTAATTCAGCGATATCCTTGATTTAAAAAGACACCTTTTGGTCGAAATAGGTATACACAAAATCGCGGTAGAAATAGTGTTAATATTGGATCCGATATTAAAGTATTATTGTGGTACGTCTACGGTATAACGTACATATGTACATGAGAATGTCTCGATCTCTTCCTGTTAGAAGTAATATAGAATAAGCGTAGAAATTGGCACATTTGTCTGTTCACTTACTTCTACGTTCACCCGAAAGTATTTATCAACTTTCCGGAGAAGGCAAGAAATCACATGCATTTTTGAATAAGGATTTGAGAAGAAAATTGATGCAGCTATGAATAAGACAGAGCGAGATTTATCGAACCCAGGCGCGGGTACATAATCTTGGAAACCAGGCCAGCGCAAATTCGCTTGTTTCGCCGGATACCAGAAGTCGGGATTATTTCTTTTCATTCGCATTTATAAAATAAAATCCTCGTTCCTGCTCTCAATCAGGATTTCCGCGGTAACGAAGTCTGTTTTATAATGTGTTAAAAAGTTCCGAAAGTCCGCGCTCGAACGGATTATGCGGCTGTTCGATGGTTCGCCGCTTTGCAATATCGTTCCAACGAACAAGTAGAAGAGAAATATGTTTCCCGTGAATGAGGGCACTGACGCGAGCCGAACGATCGCTCCAGCCATTACGATGAAAAGATTTCATTTTACTCGAAGGATTCCTTCTTCTTGTTCCTTCCCCCGAGAGGAAACAAAGAAAAACTGTTTTGTAAACTGTTGGACGTGACCGCGTTAATCATCGGCGCCCGGAGTCGCGTCGCGGTAAAAACGATGAAATCGTCGAACGTGTCGGTGAATTACATCGCGGTGATATTGGGAGAACCGGGGAAAAATTACGAGGTATCGCGTCGTTATTTATGTCCACTTGTTTTTAATTACTCCGTATTATCTTGCATTGTGTCTCTGATTAAATGAGAACATTCCTCCTTGTCCTACAGCTGGCTTAGGATATCGCGCATAAATTCTTACGAACGATAGCGAATAGATAATTCGTTATATGAACGACGACGAGGAATTCGAATAGATTCCTGCCAAGCATTCGCACGGAGTTATCAAAATATTTATCAAGACACTTGGTGCGAGTCGGAAAGGTCGAGGAAAGAAATCCTTTGCATCGGATTACATTCTCCGGAGCATTCTCCAGCAGCCTGAGGTCTGTGTCAAAGAGCATCTCTTGTGTTAACCCTGCACGACCCTTAAGCGAGTACGGAGCCGATTCGAAGTGATACTGAATTCGGGGACACAATGGCTGCAACCCTGGCTTTCAAGAAAACGTGGATGTAACAAATGAGGAGATACTGAGCCAGCTACGAAGTAATTTCGATGTTCGTGATTACGTAGTAGTGTAAAAACTGAAATTATTTTCATTTCCATGTTTTAAATTCTGAAGACGAATTAATCGGTTTGAATCTTATTCTTAGACATACTATTTACTTTGTTTCATCAGGAACTAACAACCAACTATCTTTATTAAGTTTAGCCACAAATCTCAACGGTATATATTTTTTCTGATGTTATTTCTACCTGACCTGTCTCGTTAATTTAGATACATATGTTGCAATGAATTACTGTTCATCATATTCTGTTCTTTAGTTTAATTGCTAATTAATTATGTTTCACTCAGAATTAATGTTCCGGTCTTATTGCGTTCAAGAAATTGTCGAATGTATATTCACTTTCGACTGGGGAGATGAAGAACGAAACGAAGTCCGTGACGATATTTCTCCGGGAGCCGGGATGAAATCAGGTATATGCAGAGAGTATAGATAGACGAGCGTGGGTGGTACAGATATATATCTAGGGAGGGTGTCCGTTATTGGTTGTAAAAACGGCCGAGCCATCTGTCCGCGATATGAGACCTCGGCGCACCCTAAAAATCCACTCCTGAGCCCCTTCGACGACAGTAATAAGTCACACGGTTTTAACCCCTGTAACCTGTACCGTTTCCACCACTGAAACCTGGACGATAAAAATCTACCGAATCTCCTTTACATGATGAAATATTTCTATGCGGCGGGAGATGATGGAGTACTGTCCCATTTACTTAAAGAGAAATAATTATTTACAGGAATGTTGTCGAGACGATTTAGAAAAGAAATTCTTCAGTTCAAATTTCCAAGTATAAAAGGTGCAAAGAAAGAAGATAGAAGTTTCTTAAATGTAAAGTATTTAGACAAGTTACAAAATTGTCGATTATAAATAGTATTTTTTAAAGAGCCAATTTTAGCGTTTAGTTTTAATTTCTACAGCTTGAGAACAGATTTAAGATATAGTTCCCAGGTGTAAACATAGAAGGTATATTATGTATAAAACCAAAAATCAAGGATAAAATAAATAAACAGCAATCGAATATAAATAGTATTTTTAATAAGTCGAACCCTACTTATTGTGACCATTCTTTAGGGCCGTAAATCAGTGTCTACAGTTCGAGTTTCTTCGCGGTTTGTGTACTTGTGTTCGAAAAACGGGTTGGAGCGAAAAACGAAAATTTTCTCTGGGAGAGGCAGGAGGGTTTACTTACGGTACGGGTCTCTCCTTAACCGAAAGTATACGGCACTGTTTCTCTTGTGGCAGCTGGCTCGCATGGTAGAGCAGCACTAAACTCGAGGCTCGCGCACGACCCTATCGGGCGGCCGCCTTATTTTTAATAAAAACTCTACGGTCTAAGCGAGATTAAAAAATTCGTGCCGGCGCCACTCGATGGCCTCGTAACTTAAAATTAAGAAAATTAGAGCCCTCCTCTTCTAACGTTTCCCAACCCCCATGCATCATCGGGAACTAATCAAATTTCTCGTGGGTATTGATTTCTTTTTGCTATTTCACACAATGTATTATACGAATATTGAATATGTAATTAGGTCAAATTAATACAAATTATTTATAAAGGCGAAAAATGTTACGTAAAAATTTAACTCGTTGTTTTTACTTACTTTCCTGGGTAACATTCACGCGCTACCTTATTGACTTTCACATATCAAATAAGAAATAACGAGATAAATTGATTTGTAAAATACAGAACATCTACGATTGTATGTTCGATCAGATTATTTACCATGGAGTGGCTTGTTCTTTTTTTACAAATCCCTTCATTTCAAGCTACTTTTATATCTATTCGTATTCGATTTTCCGCGCCATCAATTTATCGCAACGCATCTCCTCGGGCTAGGAACTTTTTCAATATTAACTCCATCAGCGCACGGACAATGAAAGCGAGAAAGAGTGATTTTCAACGCGGAATCTTTCCGATATCTCATTATACATTCCGACGACGAGTTCTTGAAAGACAGGTTCGTTCGTCCGCTCGCTGAGCCTAGACGAACTTGACGCAATCGATCGTGAAATCCTCGCATATTAATGGAAATTAATTCGTCCCGATTAATTTCTCTTTCTGAGGAGAGGAGCCGCCGCGGCCCGGTATCAATATCGATTCGCAATTACACGCCCGATTACTTACGCCCGGCAACACGGAAAATTGATAGAAATTCATTTGAAAATCAGATTTCGCGAAATCAAGAGATCATCCCATACAATCGAACGAGGGAAAAGTATTTCGCCCTTGTATTCACGAAGTGTAAATTGTAGATTTTCATGAAAAATAAAATATTTAGAAGTTCAATCTACTCTTTCAAAATAAAACGTGTTATTCATTTCATCGTCCTTATATCCCACAATATTTTACGAGCACGGGATTCTGTGCTCAATTTATATACAGCTCTTTCGCAGTTATTTGATTTTATTTTTTATTGAATTATTATTTGCCTTTTTTTTACGAGTTGAACTCAAAGAGACTCACCCGAAATTCCGTCGTAGGTCCACCATTCCTCCCAGCTGGCTTTGGACTCTGGAAAACAGAGAAACTGTTAGTGAACGATGTGACATTTATTATTAATAGCGCTGAAATTTTCTAAAATGGGAATGTTGGGAAATGAACTAACGTCTGATAGATTCACAAATTCTTGGCTATGTTCCTCACAACTTTCGATACGCTGGTAGAAACTTGCAAGCTCGGGGTGCATCGATCAACCGAACTTCGCAGCACCCGGAGAGATGATCGATCAATCGATCGGTGGAAGTGATTGGGAATCGAAGCAGTAAAAATGTTTCCGCAGGAAATGGAAGGAAGAAAGTTTTGTTTCACAAAGCAAAATAACAAACAGTATTTTATAATTCAATAGCAAGTGGGAAAGGAGCAGAGATGGATACGAGTATCGAGTAACTATAAAATGTTTAAACTTGGTATTCGATGCCCGGGTTCACGAGAGACGAAATAACCGAAGGATTTCGTGGCGCAATGAAATTTCGAAACCCTCCACTGAAAAAGCGAGATACGGTTCCTAAACATATAGAGGGGCGCGCGGGGTCATCGAACCCTATAGAAACCATCAAATACCATTTCAATAAAAAAAAAATACACATTCTAATACCTTTTCATACACTTCGCGCGAAACTGCATAGAAAAATTTCATATAAAAATCTGCGAGCGTCGAGAGGTATCGAATCGTATCGGGCGAGGACTCCGAAACCTGAGTATACACCGGGACATTCTCATAATTGAATTCACATCTCGCGAGAGACACTTCGTCTTCCGCATTACCGCGCGCCCATTCCATATTCATTACCCTTTTTCGAGGTTTCAACCGTTCGCCGTTTTTCTCCATGCAAATCGGCCGTTCCACCATCCGGGCCGCGGTAAACGTTTTAATGCCCTAAGCGTATCGAATAGTTCGAGAGATTCTCCCTCGAACAATTATTGCTTCGAGCCCCTCGGCTTTTGACCCTCGTCCACGTGCGCACGTCAACCTGCCGTCTCTCTTACTCATTCGCCTGGTCCGGCGCGGCCCATTCCATCTCTGACTGGGGGTGACCTATATTCGATTATCTGGACGCATGCCATCCGGCCCCGCACACCGGCAAACTAATTGCCTCAAATTGGAAAACTTTCTCGGCCTGTACCAACCCCCCATCTTTCTCTCTCCCCACATTGTCGATCTCTCCGTTCCCGTGTTCCGTGTCCTATCTCGATGTACAACCGTTGATCGTTTCATCTAATCCACGGTACGATTTCTTTTCGCCTACAGGCGCGAGACACTTGTTTGTATTTGCATCTTTCGGAAAAGCGGAAAGTTGGCCCGTATCATGAAAATTTTAAGAACGATCGCAAGAAGTTATTATTACACCATTTTTAGTATCATATTTAATTTATTTATTATTGTATTAATATTTGTAAAATTTATTTTTATACTCTAGTATATATGTTATACAGTATGTGTAAACCTGTTGTTTACAGAAATTGAATAGAGAAAGAAACATTGGTCATCTGTCCTGTATTACAAATCTGGTTCGAAAGATATGACACGTAACCTATTTTTCACGAATCGGAGGCTAAAAGTTACGAGAAAAAAGACAGCGAGAAGTAGAAATATTTAATTGGCCGAAATTGCGCAACTAAAGGCGGCACCGGCTCTTTGCGAACGTTGTTTAAGCAGCGACGTAATGAGCACTGTTAAACATTGAACGCGAAACGAAGCGCTGCGGCTTGTTTGACGAGGGAAACAAGGAAACGCTCGTCGATAAAACGCGCGCCAAGCGTTTCCGTCCGAGTTGACGCGTGTTCGAAGCACGGGAACAAGGGTAACGGTCATGGAGGGAAAATAGAAAAAGAAGCAGCGAGGAGAAAGGAGTAAGTCGAACGACGAGAATGGAGATGACTCCTTTTCTGTTTCCACCTGGCAATTTACCTCCCGTTACTTTTTCCTCCTTTAACGTGTATCCGAAGCTCCGGAGGAATTTTCTCTTTTCAAAGTAAGAGTGACGATAAACTTCCCGTTTTTAATCCACAGATTAAATGGAACAGAGGGAAATAGTATATTTTTTTTATATAATTTATATTATATTCATATTTATTTAATAATTTGCACCTTAGTCTTATATCACTTAGTCTTATATCTTATATCACTTTCTTACCCTTCATTGGTACACTTCACATGCGCGTATTATCTCAGGTTTACATTTAATTTTCGCTGCGATTTGTTAAGGTACACCGATGGATTTTACAAACACGTATATAAATAAATTATTCCTTAACGAGGTTGCTCGGGGGTCGAATTAATTTCAGATTGAAACAAGATTGAACTAATTTCTTCGTAACTATCGCGAACGCTTAGTCCACGCAATATTGCAATACCGTGAACTTTCGTGGTAAGTGGCCCGAGACAGAGCCCCGGGGATTTCGATGGGTATTATCTCGTACCGTCAAGTTTACTAGCCAATTTCACGCACTTCAATATTCTTTCTAATCCGACAAATTATTCGTCAATCCATAGAAAAATTCTTCTCCGTCTTGATACAACAGTCGTTAGACCCTAGGTATCTCGTATGTTTGTGTAACAGAGAAATCAATCGAGGATTGGAAAGAAAAACACAATCTACTCGATAAACAGCATCCTGTTAGTCGAACTCCATTTTCCCATTCGTCATCCTTCAAACATCTCGCCAGGCACCCTTTAGCGGATGGGTACTAGATCTAGAACTGAATCGGTTCCCATCGAAAGGAAACGTAAATACACTTAAAAGCCACTCGGCCTGGAAAGCGGGTTAATCGCGGCGTGACCTATGACCGAACGGATATTCTATCCGCGTATCGCTCTTCCTACATCCGGTCCGTGTGAATCACGGCGAAAATAAATGTCTGACGGAGGAGAACGTCGGCGGAGAAGCTGGATCCGGGTCAGGAATCAATAATTCCCGAGCCTCGCGCCGCGCTATAATTATGATTAACCGAAATTTCTATATTCAACGTGGCAGTCGAGAGGCGGTCCCATTTCCTCGAAACCCGGAGACGTTGTTAACTTTAATGGCGAAATTATGGTCGGATTAAACGCGCGCAGTTGAGTCTGTTTCACGCCCCATTCGTTTTAAAATCCCGATATGCTCCTGTTTGCTCTTGTATCGCCAGTCAGACGGCAATTTATCGTTTGCCAAATTATTTATCACTTGTATCATTTAACTGCTCAATTCGAATTTGCTTTAAGAATTGTAATCCTGTTGCAATTATATTGGAATCAAGTATTTACCATGTCTTTAGAAATCTGTTTCACTTCCCATTTGTTTTACAATCTTGACACGTAATCCTCTACTTAGAATACTGATGCGCAAACCTGTACTTCATGGTTTGTGTAGTAGCCGAGTATTTACCATGTCAACTCGTGCTGCAAGTGAAGTTCGACTCGATTCTTTGAGAGTTTCATTGTTTTAAACTCGGAGCAGCATTCTAATTCAAAGGTTATTCGTTTATACCTGTTACTCGCTCTCGATTTATACGCAAAAAACATTCACAGTAGGTGATTTTCGGTAGAACCCCTGCGGCTAAAATCTTTTTGGACTTTGTACGTTTGTTTTTAAAGGTACAACACGAAGCATATGAAAAATTTAACTTTTCAGTTAGAATTTAGTTTTTCATTCAGTTATCGATTTCAGGGCTATTTTTCTTGGACTATCAGCCGTGATAAGGTGTGCGGATTGTAAATTGCCACACCTGTTGTCGGGTGGAGCGTGTTCAAGACTGTGTCACTTCGACGACTGCGTACCACCACGTTGTTGACCTCGTTCGAGGCTTTTCTTCAACACCTTGTCGAGAAGTAGGGAAGTTTTGATGAGAGGCTTGCGAGCTAGTCTCTGTGTAAGTCTTTCAGGGATTGATTGTTCAAGTGGTTTTAACAACTTAGTTGACCGAGTGAAAAACTTAACGAACTTAACGTTTTTTATCTTCTTCCCGTGTAAAGATGCAGACTGTTATGATAGAAATGTGTTAGCTAAACACATTCAAAAGATGAGATTAACTGATGTAAAGAATTCTTGTGTCCGTTTTGGAGATACACGCTTATTCTACTCGTGCAGAAGTGCACCTCAGAATTTTTCATCGAATTCCATCCGCTAGGATCGGAGAAAACAGAGATGACAAAAATCGCGAGAAGGCCCCTTCAAAATTTGGCAAAAATTGAAAGTCGGCAGATCGGGTTGAAAATATTCTCACATAATAGTACATTTACCCCGATTTTTCTATACATTAGATCCTGAGAAACAACAATTTGAAAAAATCGTAAAAATGTGAAGGTAGCATACGCTCCTAAAATAATGACCACCTGTAAGTGTACACCCTCTAATACAAAATTACTTTCGGAATTTTTAAATTCATGAATTTCATTTAATCAATAATATATGAAGCGATCATTATTTCCTCATATGACATTATGATATTAATCTTATAAAGCAAGTGGTGCCAAGTGAAATCCGACGTGTTATCTGTGCAGATGAAATTGCCACTCGGAATCGAAGTTCGCGGAACGAAACGGTGCGAGTCTAACGCATCGAGCCGGTTAACAGAGGCTAGAGGCTCGATTTCAACTCGAGGTAGGTTGCGTTCCACATCGCGTGACTTTTCCACGTTTTAACCAGGGATTCACTGAAATAGCACCGGCGGCAGCTGTTTCATCAATACCGGCGATGATAATAACGTATCAGTCGGGAATAATTACGGAGGAACGTATCGCCCCGCGAACACGGCTACGGTTACGACTCGGGAACTCCTCGTTGAAATACGACGGAGACTTTCCCCCATTACGTTTTTTTCTTCCCTGGCAGTATCGCGCTTGGCCATAAAACAGATATTCTTTTATGCCAGGAACTGACTGCGTAACTCAAAGTTACGTTCCTCGTTTCCTTCATTTCAGAGAGCGTGCCACAGTCGGAAGAAGCATTGGCATAAGTACAATTTTCGTTTCAGTATTTCTCTATCGACGCGAGAGATACGGAAAAGCGGATGACCCAATTTATGCTCGCGTAACAATTTCCACTCGGTTGATTTTTCTCGCTGCTTGATTTTCCTACGACTTTTCATTAATCATATGCCCGTAGAAATTGAGTGATTTATTATAGCGGAAGAATTTCATGCGCAGTTCTAAGTCCAAGTCGCTAATTTATAAATTGCCCGAGTACATTTTTCTCATTCGGCAAGGCATTTAAATATTACTCGCGCCGCGGAGCTATTCATTTCCCCGGCGGCTCAGAGGCTGCCAAGTCAGTTGTTTAATTATGATGGTAGTCGAAAGAAAGGTCGGTGGCGAAACGAGAAAATCGAGCGGGGCGTCTGGGAAAGAAGTTCTGAAAAGGATGGACAGCATATCCAGGCCGGGTTGGCCCCGGCTACTCGAGTTAATGCGATTCCGCGACTTTTCCTCGCGCCTCTTTCAACGGGCGCCTCAACCCAACACTTTAACGTACCTTCTTTAACAGACTGGAAACGTAATCAACCGAAACCTCGTACGCTCTACTTGACGGCTCATAATGCCGGTTCGTAAAGATTGACAAATTCAATTATTTTTCCACGTTTTCAGTTTAATGGTTCTACTGATAAGATATTAGGTTGTCCCATAAGTTTCTTCCCTATTTTTGAAACGAAACGAATATACGATCCGAAAGAGACTTGTGAAATAATCCAATACATGCATTCGCAATTTTTTTTGTTGCTTTACACACCTATCTGTTTCCATTATTTGAAATTAATTGATTTTAATCACTTTTTAGATTTTTTTGGTGGAAGCCTCAGGGGCTAAAAAGAATTAATTTTCGATATCTGTTCTATTTAACCTTTCGTCACCAATGTGACGAGATGCCTCCGTAGGTTTCTGACCACGACGGAAGGTGAAATAGAGCAAATATCGAAAATATATTTCTTTGTCTCCTGAAATTTCCATTTCAAAAACTTAAAAATTGATTAAAATTAATTAATTTCAAACAATTGGATAACACAGTTGTGTAAAACAACAAAGAAATTGCTAGTGCACGTAATGGATTATCTCACGAGTCTGTTTCGAACCGTATTCATTTCGTTTCAAAAACTTGTAGGAAGAAACTTATGGGACAACCTAATACATACAACACTTAAACTGTTATCTGGAATTTCCTGTATAGAATCAATGGAATGAAACGGTCGAATAAAAAAGAGAGAATAAGCGTGCGGCGATAGCCTGGATTTAGTGCTTAAAGGTTTTCTTTTTTCTGTGGTCCTCGAGACAGGGAACGCGATTGAGCATGCACCAAAGGACGGAGGTACCGGGTTAGGTTTAGGAAAAACGCAGCTGCGGCAGGCTACGGGAAAATGAAAATAATTTCAGTACAGGCGACTCGTATATTACCGTCGCAATATCCAGCGTGTTTTCTTAATCCAGACTTAAACTTATCCGCGTCGCGACGCTGCGAATTAAACTACTAGCGCTGTCCGCGGGGGTAAAACCCCACCTCGCGTTTATCCCGTAATCCGGGCAATAAAAAATTTCCCAATACTCTCTTCAATCTTCTCTTGGCCACTTCAGTCGGAATTACCAAACGAGGCCCGACAAAAGCGTCCCGGCTACGGGCCGCCCATTCGAGAAATCGAAAGTGTACACAGCTGCGAGCGCACTCCTCCAATCAGGCTTTTTCGACTTTTAGCAAATCGTCGCGATTGTTGCCCGGACAATCGATCGAGAAATCGTTTCGCGTTCCATTATCCCGAACGCTTTTCCTACGCCGGAGAAGGGGTTTCTGTTCTACGAGAAACGTGTTACGCCGAATCGGCCGTAGGCTCCTGCGGATAATTATCCTGCCGAGTTTTCAATAATGCATAAGCGCACGCCTACGGACCTCGAGGTGTTGGATTATTGGAGCGGAAGGGAACGTTGATGGCTTGTCGCTTAATAATTCGCGGAGTTCCAATAAGAAGGACCGAAGGGTTCAAGTAAATGAATGATGGACCATGTGCAATGAATTAATTACTAACGTTAGGAATTTATGAAGATGCGAGAGAAATTAATATAGGTTTATATTTACACTACT
>SHCU01000002.1:2512854-2535814 GCA_004307685.1 Ceratina australensis
CGGTAGAGGGTGGTTTTCAGGGCTGGGGAATAGGTCGCGGGATAAAAGGTACGCGCCGAGTTTACGCCGCGTCATCAGCGTAATTGTATGCGAGGGAATAAACGGAACTATAAAGCTCGCGGTTCGAATTACTTTCCCGCAAATTTCCTCCCCCTGATCTCGCCCCTCCGTGCGCCAGTTTCGGGAGGCTATCGTTCCCACCCCCTTTCTTTCCTCGAGTCTTAACGTTTCTTCGCATCGTTTTTTTTCTCCCCCCTTCGCTTTTCTCTACGGCCGGCGTAAATTTGTGTCTGCCCGGGGTGTGTGCAGTTTGCTTTCCTTAATGTACGAACCTGTGTACGTGGAGCCGGAGAGAGAGGAACGTGCACACAGGCACGCTCACCGAATCTGAACCACCACCCGAGCCCGTCGGTTGCTTTTTATTTACTCCATTTCCTCTTTTGTTTACCCGGCGGCTCGCCTTCCTTCGAGCGCCCGTTTCCTCTTTCGCTGCTCCCCTTTCTTCGTCGAGGAGCACGCTGCTGCTGCTGCTGCTTCTGCTCCTTGAGGATAGCCCGCGGCCCGAGGAGTCGAATCAAACGATCTCGACACCCCTTCCAGGAACGGACTCGGCCTCCCCCGGGGGCCGGCCAATGGGATTAGGGAACGATCGACGAGCGAAAATACTACGGGAAGCCAGCCACTGCATCCGCGCTTTAAACGGAAGATGCATCGCGATAAGCGTGACTCTATTCTAGAGTGGATCTCGTCTCTCCCCTCGAGAGGTGTCCAACGCGTATCGCGATTCAATCTCGACTTTGTCGCCTCTAATAAGGTTGCCGGCTTCTTTCGTTTACGGCTGATAATCGTCGGAGATAAGAATAATAAATCTGATACTCGAGGTTTTCGCATTGATGACTTTTTAGTATACAGCGTAGATATTATCGTGTTAATAAATATTATTAATAAGTAATAATAGATATTATCGTATTATCGTATTTAATAACAAATCGTTATGATTAGTGTAGGTATTACTGTGAAGTAATATGGCTGACCTTTACACATATTGATTTAAGTTATTAATTAAAATTATTTCGACGTATGTTTGCTAAATAGGTTTGTCTTTAATTAGACTAGAAATTCCAATATTTTGGTATAGAGATTCGTACAAATTATATCACAGAGCAAGAATCGAAATCAAGAATTGACAATTATTCCCGCAATTCGGTATGCTTAGGAGAGGTTCATTCGTGGCGAAACCCGAGGCACTATGTTATAGTTCATAATGTGGTATCATCACTGCAGCACGGCTTATGATGCGACCTATGTCACTACGTCCCCAGTCCATGATGCGGTCTGGGCAACTGTGCCGTAGCTCATCGTGCGGTCCAGCTTATTACATACACAGGATACTGAGATCATATTGCACTCCATAATACAATCCAAATCATGGCATCAAAAATTCTAATTCGTCCCACTAGAACTAATAAACCTGTTTTATTATTAACAAGGGTTTAATCCCTCATGTGAATATTATACCAGGAAAGTAAAAGTTGTTTTGCTTCTCTTGCATTGTTTATGCTTATATGAACCCTTAAATAAAAGCAATGACTAAGCATTGAAACTTTCAGACTTACTACTAAAATTTTAAAAACTTTACTTTTCTGTAAAAATGTTTCTTCTTTTTATCACTTTATATTCATCTTACGGCTGATACAACCTGAAACCTGTTGAATTCTTTCTGTCATGTATGATTGCAATCTTATGTAATTAAATGGTCCACTTATAATCAATAGATTTGATGGATTTATAAATCGTAAGAATGTATGAAATGTATCTATACAGAAGTTTTATTTTAGATAAACATTCCAAAAATAACGAAGTAGAATTGCGGTTGAAGAATTTTCGACTTGTGTATGATAAATTGAGACAGATTAATCGTATTGCACACGGTTTGCTAACGTTGTTATATCAGAAGATCGGATCTGGCTGGCGTCGGTCATCGAGTGGCCAATAGTTGAAACCGCGCCGCTATTCTGGATCAAAGTTTGAGGGGTCAAACCACAGTCACGAGTTGGCCTTGTCTGATGTGTAGACCACGGTGAACAAACTGTCACGTATCGTGTTCATACGAGAAATTCGCGCGCGAACAAATATGATACCATGGACTGCCACGTGGGAAATACATCCATTTAATAGTTTCCCAAATTGCCAATTAATCAAATGAAGGATAATTTTTGATTTTATTCAACTACACATCGGAGTTGAATAGACGAACTTTAAAAGCATGAAATTCTTAGCTCGAGCCTCATTTTTAATTTTTTTAAAATAAATTTGTTATCGATCAATCTTTTAGCGAATTGAAAATAGGGGACGGTTTGTTTTTGGCGTTTGTTATACGGCCAAGGAAGGATTAACAGAAGGTGATATAACCCGTAGGCAAATATAAAGCATCGGGTAAACAAGATTCAGGCTCGAATGATAGTTTACGTAACTACGGTATCTTTCGCAAACTTCCGTTCAAATGACAGTTCAAGTAAAGTTCCTTGGACGCATTAAAGAAGTTTTTAAGAAAGTTGAAAAACCCGATTGCGAGAGATTCTTCTGGCCACTCTTGTAATTCATTTGCACGCCAAAGTAGACAAGTACCACTCAGACATTCCCAAGTGTTTGTCTATCAAAATAACTTCTATATTAAAACTTGTTAAAATACACGAAAGAACAGTCTCGGATTCACAAGTGCAATTTTAAATACGATCTTAAAATACTTCTACCGTATACGGTCACAGAAATAGCATGTACGCAGACATATAGCAGACAGCAGATCTTTATTCGTAAACATTCGGTAAATAAATATGTTTTAAATACACAAACATTAAGATAAATACTTATTTCTTTTTAACATGGTAAACATATTTTTTGTATTCAATATGTACATACAATTGGAACAATTCATAAAATATTGAAACATGTCCATTTTAAGATATGTCCTAATCTCCCTGTGTTTATGAATTTATTATTATTATGTTGTCTATGTCACATATAATATATGTATACGTAGCACGCTTATGTGCGCCAGATGCGTTTGTTATTCGTCTCGAAAGTTTGAGTATCGTCGAGGAGACTGTATGAATGATTCAGCGAGAAGCGTGCGAAATTCAACCAGTCAAAGGAAACACGTATACCGTTGATCGTTCGATATTTATTTCCATCATTACAATTTTGAAGCGTGTCTCGGTTCCAGGTTCCGGCGCCGCGACACGACGAGGCGAGGCAAGGGCGCGATCAATTTTACATGGTTCGACGGGCTGTTTGCCGATACACTCGAGCTTTTCTATGGAAACCTAACTTCCGAACCGTTCCGAGGGACGCGGGGTCATGAAATTTTAATCGCGTCGCCCGTTTTCTTCCAACGCTGCCACTGTAAAATGCTTTCTCGCCAATAAACTCACGCGTCGCGATAACACACCTTCTAAATAAATCCTTCCTCGATGCATTTCTTTAATATCTATCGGTGACATTCCTCTACGTTCCCCTTTTCAATAATATCAAGGCTCATTAGTATTATCTTAACAAAGAAATGTGAATGATTTTAATAAAATTTGCTGCGCGTCAATTAATTTGCACCCAAGAAGTGACTCTCGGTTACTATTTGTTTTATATATTATTAATTAAATTATATTTAATTACTATGTAATTGGCATATATTTTAATTTAAAAACAAGCTCTTCTATAAAAATCGAAAGGCAAGGAATAAACAATTACTATTATTTATTTATAATGCTGAATTAATGTATTTCTGAGTCTACCAATTTCGTACCATTGGCTCGCGTATTAGCCGAAACGAGGATTGGAGGCTGGAATGCAGCGTACACCTGTAAATATATAGCCAGGCATGCACGCGGTGACATTAGAGCACGAGAATGAACTAATATCGCGGAACCAAGTGCTCTCCGGCCGCGCGACGTCCTCATTACATCGCGCTAACGAGACTGTGAACCATAACCCTGGCAAATTTTATTTTGCCGAGTGAACAGCATCGGGATCATTATGGATTCATAAGAATGGCAAATAACTTTTAATCATCCAAATAGATCCAATTTCGCAATTTATTCAACGAACAAGTCGATTGACCTATTTTCTCTAATTTTTATTACAATCTGCCTCGAGTGTACTTCAATTGCACTTCAATTAGACCAGTCATGGAACAAATGCATTATTTCAATGAGCAATTTTTTTTAAGGGCTCCCATTTATTTTGGTTTTATATAATTGATCGACATAATTATCATTGCATCAACTGTGATGAGGAATATGACAATTAACCTGGCTTTTTTATACGAATTTACGGATAGCCATCAACGAGTCTTGTCTGCCTGATGCATTTATACATACCTGATGGTCCATCCAGAACGATCTAGAGTGACGGGAAGACGAAGTGATAATGCTTGATACCGGTCAACAAACCCGGACTATGTATAATCGTCTGATCACGCGCTTTTTCTCGACAGACGTCGGTACGTCGGTTACGTCGGGCAATAATTTTTGATAGAAAAGCTAGACAGTTATGACGCTCTGAATTTAAACTAAAATCCGTCTCCGGTCGTCAGTTGTAATTTGTTAACGTCAAGCTGCAAATTATTTAAATTAGACGTCAGGCAAGGTTTCGGAAATATCGTAATGGAATTTTCTAGTACTTCAGAAGGAATTAATGGCTTGGAAATCGATTTCTGCAAAAAAAAAAAACTTGTCCGCAGTTGAAATCGAACGAAACCTTCCAAAGTGTAACTATAAATATAAAATCGAAAAGTATAGAGAGAAACTGGTCAGCTTCTCGAGTTGTTTTAATTAGCGAGTTTTTTGAACTCTCGACGAATGAAGGAGGTAAATCAATTCATCCCGGGTTTAACGTAAACCAAAAAATATCATCAATTCTAATAAGGATTCCATTCCCCGTTTCCAGCTTTAAATAAGTTAAATCGTGTTCAACGAGACTTATGAAATCATGGATTTAGTTAGGAACACTTTGACGCAATTTGAATGAACAGATGCTAGCGGGAAAAGTTCTCTGGTAATTAATCTTGTGAACGAAAAAGAAAGGGCAATAAGGGGAACAGACTGCGTTTACAGCCGCAATCCGTGGGGTCAGGGCATAACAACGGATTGAAGTAGGGGAGTGTCGCGACTAAGCTGCTTAGAATTTACGAGTTACCGAGCGAAGTACCACCGCACCATCTCACCTCTTCTATTTTAACCCCGGGACTCGTTCTTCACCGGTGAACTTTGCTTCGCGACTTGGCCCGCGTCTCATGAATTTCCATCCCATTAAGCATCGCTCGCGGGATGATCATTTAAATTGTGATCGGTACCCAATGATAATTTAAACATTTTGTCACTAAACAAAACACTCGGCCAATTTTTGTAACCTTTTTTATTTTGTATTTTTGTATTTTTAATTTATTTTTGTAACCCAAATTTGCGTAATAATTAAACACTGGATTTTATGTATTCATTGAAATATAGTATATATAGAATTTATGAGAAATTGATTTCATACAAAAATCATTTTAGAGTACAAATCATTTTTAAAACATAATAAAAATTCCTACTTATGTAAATGCCGTTTTCTATATTGACAAAAAGCACGAAGTCTAGTGTTACTTATTTGAAGTCCTACAATTAATTTGAATATCTTCTCTAATTGCAATTTGAGAAGATTTTCATAGCAATGTTTAATATTAATCCCAAACGATTAATGAATGCTTTAATAATTGGGACAACCAAATGAGATACACTGCCATTTCACATTTTCATCAGGAATTTATACAATGCCTACCAACAGGAGAGTTGTAAAATTACAATGTGACTTGGAGTGGTGGAATGATTGACGGGAATGAAAGGGATAATCTCATTAGCGTAACCAACGATTCCATTTACCTCGAACACCGATGATAAGACCAACCAATTGTAATACGTAATTTGGTTTATCGAAATGAATCATTATAATTTCAAAATGAATTCTTTGTAATATTATATTTGATACTTCATTAAACTTTTATGAGTTGATAAATCAGCAATTAACACTTGTGTATTTCTCAAATATGTATAAATCTATTTTACGAATGTGCTATTAAAAAAAAAAGCCTAGCTAGCCTCAGAATTTTTTATTGACGCTATTTATAAAGTTTCGATTTAATGTTATACATAAAAATCGTACTAACACTAAAAGACTGAAACTTAGTATATACCTATATTGCCCAAAAGCAGTCAAAATGACTTCTTTGTCAAAAAATAACTAATGTGTAAAGAAATTTATTTAAAATTAATTTTTAATGTTTTCTTATTTACAGTTATAAAACACGTTATTAGTAAATATTAACAATATAAAAAATTTCTACGATATTGTATCATTATATACATAATTTTTTTTCTGACTGAAACTAAAGAGCAGTCAAAATGACTTCCTTGGGCAATCTAGTGTTAAATAATAGAATTAATATTTCAAAAATAATTTGTTCGCTGTGCAACAAATAAAAAAATTCTTATTCCCTTTTCTCACGAGAGAAAAAATAAAATTTTCTTGAAGCTGAAGGCCAGGCAGCCAGAATAAAGTCTCCTTATTTTTCGTGGATAGCTCGGAAAGGGAGAGAATAATTTCGTTTGGGTTAGGGGCTATTCGATTTATCTGGCGACCCGGCAGGGTCAAGTGTACGCCGTTGCAACCTGGGACAGCAATATGTAATCCATTTTAGTCCCGGGTGGAGGATCGAAAGAACCACCTGTGCGAGAACAAATCAATTACAACACCGGATTAAACCGTATCTTGAACAGTTCGTTCTTCATCCACGAGAATAATTGCCTTCGCATTTATTTCCCACAGAAAAAGTTAACGTCCGTAGAAAATCATGAAACCACTTGACATTTCTTAAAGACATCAACGTTTTTTTTGTCACTATTTTCAATTATCCACAAGAAAAACTATTTAAACTTCGATGACAGCCTCCATTGTTTCACGTTTATCGAAACTTGTTAGAATAGAGGAAACACAGAACTGCATTCGAGACGCAATTTCTCTTCGGGATTCTCCTTCCCCTTAACGGCACTTTCTTAATTGCAAAGCGAAACTTCGCCCGGTTTTATTAATCCGCGCTACGCGTGAACGCTTTTCTTCCTGCTTAGCTACCTTTTTTTCTTCACGTTTCGGGCATCGTTAACAAGCGAGCATAAGCTACACTTGAAACCGTTCGCGGAATGCGATGAAAATTTCAATCACGTGCCGGTCTTACGCGTTTCCAAAACTACGCTGCCCATTACCGCTGGCAATACCAATTGCCAGTAATGTCAGAGTCTAGTGTCTAGACCGAGATTCGAGGTAAATGTTGTGCCGGCAAGAACGTCTTCAACGAGTGGAAAGTTAATACAAATATACGACGATAGTGGAAGAAAATTGCATCGAAAGGCAGCGGTGAAAACTTAACACGAAATAATATAAAATTGGAAAAAAAGTGAACACCCGATAAATTAGCTCAAATCGTATATGTACAGCTTCGGACAATTATTCTGAACCCACTACTGCTTATGTGTGAGTTCCCTAACAGGACAATATTCACAAGTAGCAAGAAATCTATTGGTTTATGTTTCAATGCTCCGGCATATAATGATGCTGCCAATGCTCAAGCTTGGAGCATGAAACATAAACGAATAGATTTCTTACTACTAACAAATAATATCAAAACTGTGCATCAAAATATTCGTAATTATTCGTTAAAATTTCCTTGGAGAAACAATCGCGCAATTCTCTAAACCTTACTCCTCTGTAAATATAACTTTCTCTTCAACCTTATTGCTTCAAATATTGGACAGATCTATTTGACATTTCTCATCGCTCGTGCGATCTTAAATTGTCCCACGTCATCTACAATAACAAACACTGACCGGTTGACTCATCAGCATCCAGCGTCTTCCCTGTTCCCGGACCCTCGGCGTACTCCCATTCCGTGGAAATCAATTTCCCGGCCCGGGTAATACGGGAAAACTCGAGAATGGCTCACGATGCCTAAGCCTCGTTGGATCAACGAGGAGGAGAACGAGGGGCCACGCGGAACGTTACGGAAGAGAGGAGAGCTCCGGCTCGGTCCTGGCGGGCGAGGGCGAGACAGCGTGTGCGGTTAAAGTGGATTACATATTGCTGTCCCGGCTTGCAACGTGTTGTACACTTGGCCCCGCTGGCCTTCCAGGTAAATCGAATCACCGGCTAAACCCGAACGAAGTTAGCTCCGTCGTCGTCGTCGTCGTCTCCGAGCTGGCAATCTCTGCCCCACGCGAACTACGCTGTCCGTCAGCGAAACCTTGAACGTTCGCGCTCACTTTTTTCATCGACCCTCGGACCTTCCTGCGAAACGATCACCGGGAATCGTTGTACCGGACGAGAGTTTGCATTTCTGATCATTTCGACCGAGGCGCGTGTGCGTGAGGTTCACTTTAGTATTCGCATCGTCGATGCTCGCGTAGTACTCCAACATATTCTCATATTCAATGGCACGGGAAATTAATGTGAGAGACGGAAACGCAAATGTACCCCGAAGGAAGATTCTGTGTTTTTGAAAGATACCTTTGAGAAACGGGTTTCGGTTGGAAGAATCCTGGCGTTGGATTCACCAACAGAATTCCAAATCCCGGCCCCCTCAAAGAGCTTAACCGGCAGATACTTAAGCCGTCGCTTTACCAAGATCTCGGCTGCATGTAAATAAATGTAAATTACACGCCGACGAACGTCACTCAAAAAAACAGGTAATCATACCGGGCAACAAATACTCTTTCAAATTTGTGAACGGGCAGCGGATCTCACGAAGAAATTGAATTTAGAATACACCCGTATGCGATGTAAAAAATGTGCAGAACAGTAAATGCAAACTGCAGATTGCAACGTTTAAAACGCGAAAAAATTTCTATTTAAAACGTACTTTTTAAGCTCATGCTGCAAATAGTTTATTTTTATTAAAACCTGCAGTCAGCGTAACAATCAGAGAACGGTGCGAACATAGTATGTAGTATATATAGTTACAGGTTAGACGCATAGATTAACGTGACGAAGAATATGTTAGTAAAGCCAATAAACATTGTATTATTTCACGAGCCGCGATATACTCTTAATGATGAAGGGGGAAAGGCTCGGCAGAATCCATTCGGAAGCAACAGCTTCATTAGGACCGGCGAGAAGGTAGCCACGGCGGAAACGGTCGAGCGTAAAACGAGATAATAAGTCGAGACAAAATCCTGGGTGGTGCGGCGGCGGGAAAATTTGCTACGAACAGTTAAGATAAGCGAACGGATCGGGAACGGTGAACGGGAGGCAGTTAAGAATGCGCACGACAGTCTGTTTCAGCCGGGAGAACCTCGGTTCGAGAACGGGCCGTAAAAGGGTTACCGCAGACGAGCCGTCCCGTCGCTGCCTGTTAATTAACATTCACCACGCGTCGATCCCTCTTCCCCGTGTCCCGACCCTTCCTCCGGCACGGCTCCTTGTCAGGTTTATTAACGCGAGCCGGATCCAGAGCATGCATGGACATCCCCAGAAAACTGCGATTAGTGGACTCCTACTGAACTCGGAGACACATGGATATAAATCGAGCGCCTAAGTGCGAGTAAAGTAATTGAGAGAATGAATAAATAAAAATAGATAAAAATAGAATGTACATGCATCAGAGGAATTTTCAGAGTTTCTTTCATTACGTGTTTACCATTGCATTAAATAAATGATTAATAACGACTTACAAAAAATTCAATACAAGACTGTTTTACTCGACAATATTTTCAGTGATGCTGCAAAAGGTTTTGGGAGTTGCACGTACATATTCTGATTGTTTGCTTTCGACGTAGCATTTTTGTACATCTATTTATCATCAAATGTTGCGATGTATTAAAAGCATTGCTAATTAACACGTGTTCGGCGGTATCCGATCGGAAAGCAAGGTACCGATCGATAACGCAATCTTGCGAAGTCAGCAACAATCAGAACCCGGTAGTGATTATTTGCGGATAATAATCCGGGTGCGTTCCGGAACGGCGAGCCGGCGGATCTACCGCTCGCGTGTATTTAATCGGATGAACGATAAACAGTCTCACGCAACGAACGGACGAGCGCCGCGCGCGCGTCAGTTGGAAACGGTGTCTGTAAATTCCTCGTGCCGCCGGACGAGTGGCGGCGGTTGTTCAAAATTTCAACCTAACCACACATCGCACTTCTAATTACATGGAAACGAATGCGCCGACCACAAAGGCTACCGCCTACCCTCTTCCGTGAAATCCCGTTCCACCTGCAATTTGATGTAATTCCCGCGAACCCACCCGACCCGGCCATGGCATGCCATTGCAACGCGATTATGGTTTGCGTTTCTGTTTTTATCATTTTCCCCGGCACCGAGCTTTGTCGCGTCCGGTTGTCCCTCGTTTACGCGAATTAACGGATCTCTAATTGCTCGTTCGCGGCCCGCCGCGTTGCTCGCTGATACAATTCCCTGTACATTCCCATCGATCCGGCGTCGATCAAACACGAGTCATCGCTATACGACGCTGTTCTCCGTCAACGTCGTCGCCGGTCACTCGAGCGATTACACGTTTCATGGGTTATTACTAGACTCTGGTAGACTCTTCATGCAAATTTATCTATTCGTAATGTCAATATAGGATACGACATCTAAATAAGAATTTTTATTGTATTTTAAAGATCGAAATTTGTATAGCCTTTTTGATATTTTCTGTTACTTTTAATCCAGAAATTCATTCGATGAAATTCAACTTGAACCACAATTTCATTAGACGTTTCGTATTTGTATTTTACACGCATTCGATTCGACGTAATATTTTCTGTATCGCGTGCATCGTGAGCTAGTCTGATCGTAGAACGACTCATTTCACTGACGCATTCAAGTGCACGTTGGCAGTGGAGAATCATCACCGCTCCCGTAGGGATTATTGGATTAAATGCACTTGAGTAACCGATCGTGTAGACGACAAACGTTCACGGGTCGAGTTTGTCATCCGCAAATAGTCACGCGACCCTCCCGACTGTCATGATAACTCAAACACCGTGACAAGTTGAAGGCGAAGCACACTCGAGGCACGCGGTGAAATTCATATCGTCGGCCCGCGCTTTTAGAGTAATGGGCGATGATACTTCTACGTATGGATTATCGGATACTTCCGGCAAAGAATCCTCGAGGCTCATCGTGCCGAAGCTACTACCGTAATATTCCATGCTCGTGAGAAATTGATTGGAAAATTCTTCATCTATTTTATGCATTTTACAATTCATCTGACTTTAAAGTCGATCAAATGTCAACACTCCCGTGGAAATGAAACTTAAAAAAAAGTTTTATATGTATTTATTGAATGATCATAATATAAAATTACTATTAATTTTTTTCCTACGACAATTTTTAAATTCATATACATCAATTTTGCTTAATCGATAATATATAAAGCAATAGCTTCATTAAAAATAATTAACAATAATTCCGACTAACAACATTCCCAAAAAGAATACTGTAACGTAGGATTATTATTTTTCGTATCTACTGTTGAAAGGGAATAGGGTTACGTGTGATGAGCAACGAAGTAACCGAGGGGGGTTAATAACGAAGAGACCTTTAGCGATTCGCGTAACGCATACGATTTCGTGGCGGATGCTTGTCCGTCTCTGATGGCTTATTCGAGTGTACAGAATCCAATAACGTTAGCGTGGAGACCAACAATTCCCGGGTCGACGACGTGTACGTGACGAGCTGTGCCGATTCGAGTCGCGTATCGACAACGTTTAACAGTGCACTCACGAACCTAACTACTCATACGCCGCGTTATGTTTTTCTATGTACCGGACGCGCGGAGTCGAACCGTTACAAAACTATCCGAAAAATCGGCTGGCCCCGCGAATATTTGACCAGACAGCGGCGCTGCTTTCACGTCAACCTGGTGAACGCGAAACAAAATACGCGAACAGCGTACGAGAGCGGAATGACGATGTATCCCCGTTAGCTGGCATCGCGAAATTTCGAGTAATCGCCCGGGTGTTCGTTACCGACGACTGTTTAGAAATCACGGCGGCATACCAAATAATCACGATCAATTTGTCGATCACCACCGATAAAAGAATTTCTCAGCCCGACGCAGCTCGTAAGAAACCCCCTTTGGCGCACATGCACTTAAGTCGTGCCAGCAATTTCAGTCGGAAACCGCGACGGGCGTAGGAACAAGGGCACAAAGGGAAGGAGGGAAAAAGAGAAGAAGGAAAAGAAAAAATAAGCAGAGAGGAAAGTTTCTCGCGTCGATGCCGATGCACGCGTGGCGAACGAGCGCCGAGGGGGGTATCGCGTGACCACGGACAACAATCGCAGTTCCATTTAGACGTCCGTCCGCATTAGAGAGTGTATTTAATCCAATAATGCCGACTGGACCAGCGGGCAATTCCCTCGTTTGCACGCATATGCATCCATTTCCCGTGGAAACCCGGTTGCCCGGCCACCGCACGCTTGAGACACGCACAGCTGTTTGGGATGAGTTTACGTATTCAACGCGTGTTTATGTACATACAAGCCAGAGTTCTGCATGGGCCGGGGTATTGGGCTCAACCCTCACGCTCGCTCCGTTCGCTGCTGAATATCGAACGCTGCGCTGTGATCTCGCCAGCGCGAGCGTGAACGAAGTATAGCGATAACGCTCGCTCGCGTCCCGTAGGTACTCCGGGCTATTGGGCTTGGTATAGGACGTGCGGGCCGCGCCGCAGTTCCCGGGCCAGCGGTACATTTTCGGGCCGGCCGCAGAAAAGTGTCATATTCGCGTTATCGCAATATACCGCTGGCCCGGAAAGTGGGGGGTTGAGCCCAATACCTCGGCCCATGCAGAACTCTGCTGCCTACTGCCTACTGCCTATGGGCCTGCACTGCCTACGGGCCTGCACTGCCTACGGGCCTGCACTGCCTACGGGCCTACACTGCCTACGGGCCTACTGCCTACTCCGTTCGCTGCTGAATATCGAACGCTGCGCTGTGATCAACAAGCGCGACCTGCGCGGTCTCTCTCTCGCTCGCTCGCTCGCATCCACGAGGTACCGGTATGTGCATGTGTTTATGTATGTACGTATGTATGTATGTATGTATATTTGCAGGTTGGGTACGGCGCGCCGTGCCGCGAGGCGAACCTTACAACGGTACACGTTCGCCTACCCTCGCGGCGGTAACCCGACGAAATATTATAATACGCGGTCCGACCGAGCTCCACGTATTTTATTTAGCTACCGAGTCCATGCGCGTTACAGACATTTACCAAGGGGATATTGAAAAAACAGAAGAAACATTTTGATCATTGTTGTCCGTCCTTCCGATGTGTTTTCAATTATAACAAAAATATATAATAAAATCTGTACGTGAAATGAAATTACGAATTGATTGAGTATATTTATTTAATCGTATTTTTGACTGCAGTAAAATAATATGCGTGTAAGCGTGTCATCTCATTTATTGTATTTTGGTAACTGCAACGTGCAATGAGATTGGAAATTGATTGGGATTGAGACTGATATGTTAACACGGGGGTAAGATCGTATTTGCCACGTTCCTAGCGAGATTGACTTACTATCAGCTACTGCAACTACGTAAGCCGAATGTGCTTAGCACGTGAATCTGTATGTCTGACTAATGCCTGAGCTATGCCACTTACTACGTGCTCAAACCTCGGGTTAATATGAAACACCCAGAAACATGACGCCGTTAATAATGTTTTACGTCTGAACGAAGTATTTCGGAGCAGTTAATAATTTCTATTAGCGAATTTAATGGCGTGATATTCGTTTCAACTGACGGGCAAATTATTAGCCATGTATCTCCTAAGCCCTTTACCATTTCAACCGTGACACGCTAAAGGAGATGCATGCACTTGGCATGATCAGCTTATAACTATGTAATTCAACCCCTCTTACATGATCATATCAGTAATAATGATCATATTACGTGTTAAGCTTTAAGTGCAGTATCAATTGGTATAGAAGTTATTAAATATTGCGTCGATCAAAAATTGGATCAAATATAGTATCACTCGTTGCATGAAAGATTGTATTAATTACTATATTAATTATTCTATCGGTATCAATGATGAACCATGAATATGCACTGTTAGATAAATTATCTGAGAAGCAATATCAAACAGTATGAAAAATTGTATCAATATTGGCAGCACTTATTGTATCAACTATTACTATTCAACATGATATTATAATTCCTTTACCACGGAGAGAAAATTTTCATACATGAAAAACGGGGGGAAATAAAAAATCCGTAAATGAAATTATGATAGGCACACGATCCTTGGTCCCGCGGGGGCAATTACGAACGACACGCGCGGTTTCGTTGCGGCCGGTCGTTTGTCTCGACGATCGGATACTCGACTGTATTTAATCCAATAATGCCAACGGGATCGGGCGACAATACCCTCGTTGACGGGTTGCGTTTGCATATGCCTTTATTTCCGTTTACCCTCCCTCGGCGCTTCGCCACGAGTGCGTACGAGTGCTTCCGTCTGCCGAGTTTGCGCGTACTGCGTCTGCCACCACTGTGCACATTCTCGCCTACGCGAACGAGCTTCCGTCCTCGCATACGGGGTGTCCGCAATTTCAACCCTTCCCATCCCAACGCACAGTAAAAAAGACAAGATGTCTCGCTCTATAATAAATAGAGTGTTTGATTTTTTATCTAACTAATTGCCTCTGACAAATTTTGCACATTCGATTTTTCCATAAATGCAGAAAACTTGCAGTCAGGCAATTACGATAAAGCACAACGAAGAACAAGATATCTCATCTTATAATAATTAAAATGTAGATTCTTATGAATCAAGCTTTCGTAGTAACAATCTATCATTTCATTCTACATATTTTTTTCTCTTTAATTCCCTTCGACATCGTTTGCATATTTGATTTTTCCATAAATGCAGAAAATCTGCAGTCCAACAATTATGGCACAAGTATCGATCTACTTTTCGCGGAATCCCCAGACGCCCCGTATGCTCCGCGATTCTCGATTCTCCGCACGAGTGCGTGTACGTACAGTCAAATATACCTATCCCGAGAATGTTTCAGGTTACGATTTCTCCGGAATGTTGCCTGTAACCGTAATCCGCCCGGGGGAGGTAGCGGGGCTGCTCGAATTTAGGTCGCGCGATAAGGGTAATCCAAGGGGGTTTCGAAATGTCGGATAATTTCTACCAGGACCTTGTACTCGCACCGCCTTGCGAGCGACACCAGTGCTCCACGGGAGCCCGGCAATGCCGATCCCGTATCGTCGAAAGGATGGAGCCACGTTTCCGGTTCCAAACGTTGCCACCTTGTCTATATGCGTTTTCCACCGAGAATAATTATTATCGAGCCAACACGCAATACGCGGCCGCAGGATTATGATATGATGCTCCCAGGTAAACCTGGAATTTATATCAGCTTGCCCAATGAAATCCCGGCAGTCTTACGAACACGTTGCATCGATTAAAACAGTTGCAGAATTTTAGGTTGATTAATTAATTTTTTAACATAATTAAAGTACCAGAGACGGTACCAAAAAGGGGAAGGTCTTTGACCTGTAAAACCTGTGTGACTGAAATCGTAGCATGCGCGATTAAAAACATAGGCAAGGGGATAGGATATTTGATAAATCACTGGGTACACTGGGCAAAAGCCACGCGGACCTCGAAACAACGGGGCGGACTTTAAAAGATTCAAAAACACGAGCACGCCGTTCGACGTGAACCATATTTCCCGGCGTTGTAAAAATATCAGAACGTCGAAGGAGGAAAATCCGGCGATGCACACTCGCTCGAGAAATTACAAGCCAAGATTTATTCGACGTAGCGGGCAAAACAAAAACCTTTCCCACTCAGTCACTACTATTTTTATTATCACTTTATTAACGAGCATAAGCTCTTTAAAATATTCACGAGAAAACTTAGAAAATGCGAACTCACAAATAAAACAAATAATAAATTACAAAATACAGACAAATAGGAAAATCAACCTATTTAAATCGAATTAAAAATGAAGTTTGAATTTGAGCAGGAAGAATGGGACAAATGTATAACAGTTGTTATTTATTATTCACCGTGTCTTGAGAGCTGCACCAAAAAAGAGCGAGGCACTCTGATAACAGAATCGAGTGAATAATTGATAAACGGAAACGTGCAGTAATTTAATTGGTTTCTAAAAGCGCAAGCTGATGCCGCTGAATATTTCATTTGGTAAAATCATCGGACTGAGAGTAGACACGGAGAAGAACTGATCAACATCGATTTCCCGGTGGCTCGATTGAACGGTCCGACGCGCAGGTAGCGTGAGACCTGTTCATCTCGACCAATCTAAAAGCGGCAACTTTGAGGCGAGGCCTACGCTGTACGTTAACAGATGATTCAGAAAGCGAGAGGATATGACGCGATCGCGCCGTGAAACGTAATCTTCTGCTCGTCTCAGCAGCGAGGGACTCTCGCGACTTCGTCTCGGGCGTAGAAATACCTACGAGCCATGCAAATACCTGTCCCGAAATAAGGTCGCGTTATTTCCGTGGCGCTCCTTTTTTCCCCGGTGCCGGTTTCGCCCCGTTCGGTATTCTGGCGCCGATAAATTCCACCGGGATCCCTGGGAATCCGGCGAGACTCGCCGACGCGACGCGACAACCGGCTTCTGCTTAGTAAGGATAATAACGATAATAACCGGCGATAATGGTCGCGTCCCCATCCAGTTCGAAAGAGGGTCGTCGGCGCCGACTCGCTTCGAATGGCTACAGGGAATCGAGGAGGGTCTTGAAAGGATGCACACAACTTCCCAACTCGGTTATTGCTCGTCGAATTCTTCGGCGCCCCCCGCGCTGGAAATAATATTTCGTCCCGCGATCTCACCCCTGAAGACCGTTGATCTCTTTCTTATTGTCGATTCACCACTTCCACCTACCGCTCCCCATCCCTCCGGGCGGTCTCTTTCCAGCCCTCATTCTCGCCTCTTCGTTCCTCGTTAATCGAGACTCCCAACTTTAGATTACGACGCCCGGCTTCCGCGTGCCGGCTGGGCGAATTCAAAGGGCATTGTGTCGATAGTTGAAAACGGGCGGCCGAAGGAGGGGGAGTTCGGGGAAAAGAGGGAAAATAGGGAAGAACCTACGGGCGGAGTTTATGCCCCGGCTACGCAGGAGACGGAAGTTCCACGCGTTTCCCTAGTTTTGAAAAATGGTCTCGCGGTGAATCTTGCGTGGCCAGGAATAGTCTGGCGAGTTCCGCGACGTGTTCCATTCACGGGTAACGTACGGTTATTTGAATTGGAAATGGCCGAGATACAATGCCGTGAAATGACGCGCGGAGATCAGATGCGCCGGCATTTGTCCTTGTTTCGGCGCGGGATGGAAATGGATTTCGGGAAGTTTTACGATAAGACCGAGGCAGCGGCGTGTTACGAAAAAAAATAATACAGGACTTCGTATGAATTTATGGCGTGGACAAGCAGAAATAATCGATATATGTATAAATGATATATGTAGAATAAGGTCATCTGTTCCTTGCTAATCACTAAGATGGGGATGCAACGTTGAATAAAATATTAAATAAAAATAATCTGCATTTTATTCGAATTAGTATACGTTTGTGGTATACTGAAATTTTACCAGTTAATAGGCTCAGCTTGGCTTTATAATTGATCAAGGATATCTCATCAAAACAACCCGCGGCGCAGTAAGCATGAACCTATGCAGAATCTCAGGAGTACGTAACGCGAGAACAAATCTGTACTCCGTTACACACTCCGGAGACCTGCCGCCTCGCAACGCTATAAATTGGGGCTCTATCTCGGCCCCTCGGATGCCCCGGTGCGCAAGGAAAAACAAATTTCTTGAGTCGATGGCCTGCATTTATAATGCGAACATTCTGGTTCTCCCGGTTTTTTTTTGTTACAAAAAGAAATACGTTTCTCGTATTTTACTTCTGATTTATTTATCACGGGTACAGAGGTGGATATCTGCTGAATACTTTATACGATTGAATCGTATGTAAAAATAATGAATTAGGGGGATAAGGGTGAATTTTAATGTTACCCATTAAATTAATAAAAAGTACGTTGAGGTATTTCAGTGAAAATAATCTGTATGCTATTTAATAAAGAAAGGAGCCTGAGAAGCTTTCAGAAGACAAATTACTTTGTTATAATTTATTCTTATATAATAAATATAACATATTATAATTATTATTAATATTCGTTGTATTTTTTAATTATTTGATGGTTAAAAGATAAAACTCGTATGCCTAATTTTTGTTCTCCAATACAGACAAATCAATCACGCAGTTAAGGAGTGAACATTATATATTTGCTAGATGTGAAATCATTTTTAATGATATTGATAATAAAAGAAAAATCGTGATAAGAGTATCAGCAAACATCAGAAAAGTCATACGACTTGTCCTTTTGAATGATATAACGACGAATGACACTTGCGTAATGGAGTTTATACAGCCGAAAGTGCGTGCTAACGTAGCTANAAAAAATAATACAGGACTTCGTATGAATTTATGGCGTGGACAAGCAGAAATAATCGATATATGTATAAATGATATATGTAGAATAAGGTCATCTGTTCCTTGCTAATCACTAAGATGGGGATGCAACGTTGAATAAAATATTAAATAAAAATAATCTGCATTTTATTCGAATTAGTATACGTTTGTGGTATACTGAAATTTTACCAGTTAATAGGCTCAGCTTGGCTTTATAATTGATCAAGGATATCTCATCAAAACAACCCGCGGCGCAGTAAGCATGAACCTATGCAGAATCTCAGGAGTACGTAACGCGAGAACAAATCTGTACTCCGTTACACACTCCGGAGACCTGCCGCCTCGCAACGCTATAAATTGGGGCTCTATCTCGGCCCCTCGGATGCCCCGGTGCGCAAGGAAAAACAAATTTCTTGAGTCGATGGCCTGCATTTATAATGCGAACATTCTGGTTCTCCCGGTTTTTTTTTGTTACAAAAAGAAATACGTTTCTCGTATTTTACTTCTGATTTATTTATCACGGGTACAGAGGTGGATATCTGCTGAATACTTTATACGATTGAATCGTATGTAAAAATAATGAATTAGGGGGATAAGGGTGAATTTTAATGTTACCCATTAAATTAATAAAAAGTACGTTGAGGTATTTCAGTGAAAATAATCTGTATGCTATTTAATAAAGAAAGGAGCCTGAGAAGCTTTCAGAAGACAAATTACTTTGTTATAATTTATTCTTATATAATAAATATAACATATTATAATTATTATTAATATTCGTTGTATTTTTTAATTATTTGATGGTTAAAAGATAAAACTCGTATGCCTAATTTTTGTTCTCCAATACAGACAAATCAATCACGCAGTTAAGGAGTGAACATTATATATTTGCTAGATGTGAAATCATTTTTAATGATATTGATAATAAAAGAAAAATCGTGATAAGAGTATCAGCAAACATCAGAAAAGTCATACGACTTGTCCTTTTGAATGATATAACGACGAATGACACTTGCGTAATGGAGTTTATACAGCCGAAAGTGCGTGCTAACGTAGCTATCATTGGATCAATAATGACGCCGATTCGAGCAATTACAGAGGGTGTACCGGCCACAGGTTATGGGGCCAAATCAGTCGGTCAATAATATTAGTTGATCGATTCATTCGGTTAACTATCGGCCGCGCGACTAATCAGCTTCATCGATTACACGGGGATCGGGGATCGAACGTACCCTGCAGATGGGCCGCATAACGCGCGAACCGTTGACGAGTTAGTTAGTTACAGTTTGATCGGCTGAATAATTGAAGGCAATTGGTTAAGGGACGCCGCACCGTTCTGTGATAAGTTAATCGATTCGCAATGCCGCTCTCTGTACCGTTTGCGCCTCGCGCCAACCGTGTGCAACGAGTTAAAACGAGTCAAACCCAGTCCACCCCCGCTCTCTCGGCCGGATTCCACGGAAGCGAACGTTGAAATTCGCTGTCACTAAGGAATTCCCTGGGAACCGTGTTAATTACGCGGCCACTCATACCCTTCACGCTGGTTGTTTTCATTAACGTTAGGACGCCCCTCCTATTAATTGCCGGCAATTTTCTCGTGCACGTCATAAACGCATCGCGTACCCTGTTTCCCGTTTGATCCACCGAAACTCGTACTAACGGCTCGACTCGATTTCATTACACGAAGGGATTGACGCTTAAACGAGACGCGGTTTAATTGCCCGCGATGGAAAAAATTGAATAAAGGGGGCGACGCGCGGGTCTGCGGGCTCACCGGCGAAGCGAATTTAAGAGGTCGTTCTTTCGGCGGTGAACTAGCCGTCCATATATCAAGCAACTTTTTAAAGAATGTCTATAAATTAAGGGGTAAACCGGAGGAGTCACGGTAGACATCGAGTGCACATTTTACCGGGAGGCAGGAACACTTAAGTTTCATTCAACATACGAACGCATAAATTTTCCAGCGAGTTCATTTTTCGGCATCATTAAACTCGCCGCGGTGGCGGTCGCACGGAAGCCTCCCCGCCGCCGCGCCGGTCGCTCTCCTTTTTCAGTCTGCGGTTCTTTCCAGCTTCAACGCTGGCCAAGAAAAAGTCACGAGCCCGGGAAACACGCGATGCAGCTATACCCGCCGCTAAAGCGATTCTCGTACAACGGCGTAAAATACTGCGCGCGAAATTGTTGGCAAAACTATTCGCTGTTTCGGGAACGTATCCGGTAACTATGTCGCGTCTGAACTCGACGTATCGGGTTATTCCCGCAACGCTCTCTACCCCTATCCTCGTGCCATCTTCGGTTTTATCTATATCCTATATCAGATCCTCACGCGCTTCAACTGGTTGCACATTCTCCGTCTGTATATAGTCGATCAGCTGTGGGGAAATGTTTCGAACGAGATATGATTACGATCATATATTAACTCCTTGTACTCGAGCAATTTTTCCGTAAATATCTGGTGAATCTTTATACCTCTAAGAAGAACATCTGTTTTAAGCTCTGTATTATTATTTTATATACATTTACGTTTGAGATTTTATTAAACGATTATAGTATAAAACTACTGTTAACTTTCTCCGTCGACAATTTTTAAATTAATATATGTATAGACTTTATAATAATGATATTAAATTTGCTCAGTGATATATGAAACAATCATCTCCCTATATAACAATTATTTTTTTAAACAAATGGTGACCGTCAGTCACGAGCGCAAAGAATTAAAGAAAAGGTACTACAGAGACTGAACCCTTTCTCTTATTCTCGCTCTTCGTCAGTTTAGCACATATAAAAATTTTTGCTAACATAAAAAGAGACCCTTCGCACAACATTTTACTCAATTCATGTAAACTAATATCGTGTATCTATATTTAGCATGGAATCTTGAGAAATGACCTCTGCTTCGATAAAACTAATAGTACGAACGAGGAAGCATCGTTCTCGAGAAGTTTTGTGTCACCGAGCGGAATCGCCGAGGCCGAGCCCGCAGGGGAAACGGGGAGCCGGTTGGGCCGAAACAGAGGGCGAGAGAAGGTTTAAGCCGTAGCTATCGACTGATGGTATGTAGTAGGATAGGATTAGTCGACCGCAGACTAAATTGGGTTTCCGTACAGTCGCCTGCAAATACTTCCCCGACAGGCAATCCACGGTCGACCCGAGGGGGGTAGGGGTAGCGGGCGGCGGCGACGGCGGGTTTGGGACGGGGAAGTAGGATACGGTCGGATCGAAAAGAGAAATTATCCTCGGAGCTCTTTTTTCCAATTAGACGAAGCACCGGTATCCTTCGCGCACGGTTAGATAGCTGCTATCTGGCTCGTAGAACGAGGACGTTTAGTCGTGTAGACAAAGGTGAGCGTGGGTGGAGGCGCAGTCTTTATGGCGTTAACCGGTAGTGCCAATTGTATCCCGAGCCTTCGGGCTAGATTGAATTTTCTCCCGCAGCCTTACCGCGACCGGGGCGTTTTGATTAGCGCGCTCTTTTGCAACAAACGCTAGACCGGGGCGGCATCCCATCACGAGATAGAAATAGAGAGGCCCCCCCTCGGTTAATTCCGGGTGAATTTTCGGCCGAAATTAGAGTTCAATCAGAGGAGCGAAACGCGCGCGCGGCCCCGGTTAGCAAGAGAGCGGCCGGTTTCGGGCGTTCTTTCTACTACGGCTGAATTTATGGTAATTTTTTGAGAAACGTTTGAGGCATACGAGCACACGAGGAGTTCCTCAATCGAGTTTGCCCCGCCGGAAAGAGGGCGCGAAATTACAGAATTCCAGTCGTTAGAGAAATTCGTTGCTAGCGAAACAGCGAAAATTCCAAGTAGCTCGCGGTCTGCCGGCAGCCTCGGCTCGGGGAACAAAACGGAATTAACTGGTTTTAACGAACCTATCGATTTTTCCACGTTCTGACCCCCCCCCTTCTCTGTACACGTCTCCGGAGAAGTTTCCGTCGTTCCAACGATGCATGTTCAGACGACTTACTTGCAAATGAAACCGACCCGTGATGAACTATCTAACGTTTCTAGATACAATCGTTTGTTTCACGTACCCAAATTGTCCCTACTACTATTCAATCAAAATCATTTTCTAAAGGTATTGTCTTTTGGTGTGTTTGAAAAATGCAGGCGGCACTCGAAACGAGATTTGTGCTTATCAATCGGGACACGCTTATCCAAGTTCAATTCGATGGGTCAATTTGGAAAATGGAGGAGGAGGAGGGGGGTTGGGGGCAGCTGTAAATCCCGTCGCAAATGCAAACTAAATCACCGGTCTGCTGCCAGACGCTCGGCTGCAATTCTATACGCGCATAAATCCACCGGCATCACCGATATAGTTTCGCTTTATACACACGCATGCCGGATATCGTTCCTCGTAGACAGCTAGGCAGTACTTCGCAATCGGCGGGCCAGCGTCAGAATTCCCTATCGCGATAA
>SHCU01000002.1:2536252-2568480 GCA_004307685.1 Ceratina australensis
TATCGATTTTTCCACGTTCTGACCCCCCCCCTCTCTGTACACGTCTCCGGAGAAGTTTCCGTCGTTCCAACGATGCATGTTCAGACGACTTACTTGCAAATGAAACCGACCCGTGATGAACTATCTAACGTTTCTAGATACAATCGTTTGTTTCACGTACCCAAATTGTCCCTACTACTATTCAATCAAAATCATTTTCTAAAGGTATTGTCTTTTGGTGTGTTTGAAAAATGCAGGCGGCACTCGAAACGAGATTTGTGCTTATCAATCGGGACACGCTTATCCAAGTTCAATTCGATGGGTCAATTTGGAAAATGGAGGAGGAGGAGGGGGGTTGGGGGCAGCTGTAAATCCCGTCGCAAATGCAAACTAAATCACCGGTCTGCTGCCAGACGCTCGGCTGCAATTCTATACGCGCATAAATCCACCGGCATCACCGATATAGTTTCGCTTTATACACACGCATGCCGGATATCGTTCCTCGTAGACAGCTAGGCAGTACTTCGCAATCGGCGGGCCAGCGTCAGAATTCCCTATCGCGATAACAGCTGATTGATTCGAAACCGGCAATATCTCGGAATTGAAAAATCCGGTTATGGAAACGGATTTCCCCTGACTACGTCGGACTACGGATTTCCGACGACTCGAGATACGCCGCGCGTCAATTATTATTCACTGGCAACATGCGAACCGATTATCTTCCCATTCGCACGTCTTGCCGAATAACGTTCAATTAATAATTGAACACATCAGTAATCACATTTTTAAGAAATTCGTTTGAGTCTCCAATAAGAAAGTTGAAAAATGCAATGTACACATTTCCCTTCACGATTATGACGAATAAAAATATTGAACAAACTCTTATGATTTATTTTGTAGTAAGCCGAACCTTCGAGAATCAAACAAAACCATTATATTGTTCAATATTAAAAACGCTATTCTGTTTTAAAAAAAGATTTTGAGACACTGTAAATTTTTTCATAAAAATCATTTTTACGTATATCGAATGTGAAATAAAAATTAATTGTTTTAATTTATGAAATAGTTTACGTTGGAGAATCGGAGCCATTTATATACATACAACACTATTTACTCGAGATCCTATCCGGCGAAAGACTGTACATGCTGCGATACATAGTAAAACAAAAGGGAGAGTAATTAAAACTCGTTCGGGCGGTGTTTGACAATGAGATGAAAGTCGGACTCGGCGCGGCGCACGGAACTACGCCGGAATGAGTGTTAAGTAGAAATTACTCGGCCGCTAATTACGCTAATGACGTGCCAAACTGTGCGGCCGTCGAGATTAGCTCCGGCGTCCAAGAACGGAACGGGCTAAAAGCGAAAATGGAAGGATCCGCGCGAGCCCGCAGAGCAATTGTGCCGGACGAATCGGATTCCGAAATTCGATCGCGAATCAAAATTATTCGGCTACGATTTCAATTTGCCTGCGGATTAAAAAAGAAAGGAACAATGCTATTTTAGAGAAACGCGGGGAAACTGGATGCAAAAATAAATTGCAGCAATCAACGATTGTTTTATAAAATATCCGGCCGGTTTTATATATATATATATATATATATATATATATATATATATATATATATATATATATATATTTTTTCAAATGACGAATTCTCGCCCGCGATCCCGACCGCTTTTTTTCACCGCGGAATAATTCACACGTTCATCGATTTTCTCAGCTACAAAAGCAATATCGCAGGTAGAGGGAGCTTATTTATTCTCGCGTGGGGTTGAATGCCGTTGATTCGATTTTTTCCCCCGTTTAATTTTTTTTATTTTCCCTCGTATTTACCTGTTTCTTTGTTCTTTTTTTCGTTCAACCACGCACAAAATGCTGTTTACTTCGCCGCTGTAAACGCAACCTCACGGATGATATTTGCGAGTCCTGTCTGTCATAACAACCCACCGAAAGGGACGATTTAATGTTCATGTACCCGGGGCACGCGCTTTGCTCGTTCATAAAATAATTTATCAAAGATTGGTCAATTAATTGAAACTGAAAATTAATTAATCTCCCATGAACGTATTATGCAACAGTCTTTTTACTTTCAATACGAAGGAATGAACGTTTAAAGGGATGATCGCTTTCATTTCGGGTCGTAGAAAACAAAATTAAGCGAACAAAAATACTGGGACGAGATAAAACGATGGAAACGAGAAGAGAATCGATACTATTGGCCAGCTGGTTCAATGCATGAGAGAAAGGAATTAGACGAAATAATGGGATAACAGAGGGACAAAAGAAAAATCGACAGCCAGGAGTATAGACCAAAATTCCTATGCAACTAAATTTCAACATAGAAATGAGGTCGGAAATCTGTCGAAAAATCCAGCGAGTGAAAAGCAGATAGCCAATGTTTTCCCATGTGCCTTTTTTTTAACCTTTTTCCTATCCACCGTATGCTATTCGACATGATCGTGGATTTCTCCAATCCGAGCGGTGAACGTGAAACCGTTCGTTACGAGATTTTCGGCCGGTGGATGCGCCTACAGAGACAGAGGAGGACCGTCAATCGGGCATCGAAAACGTGCGCCACGGTCCCGTTGTAAATTGTGATCCTTTGCCCAGGAAAAGCTGCGCACAATTCGGGCAGAACAGTGAACAGAGAGCGGACCTGTCGCCGAATGATCACGCGATTATTCTCTTTAGCCTGGAAAACGGTCGCGTATCGATTGCCAGTCGCTGCTGCTGCTGCTGCTGCTGCTATTGCTGGCTGCCAACGTTTTCACCTCCGTGCGTCGACGCCGGTGATAAATCAAACAAATTGTCGCCGCGGCACTGGATCGCGTGTCTCGAGATACGTGACGCGCATTCGAGTCCGTGCGCTTCCACCCAATCGGTATCTTACCTATGCGCGGATGCTTGCCTACCTGATGGCTACACGACCGGTTATTTAACCCCTTATGGGAGCGCACTTTCTTTTATTCAATCGCGTTTCGAGATAAAGCGATGCTGCATGGGCAGACGAAGCAGGTTTATTTTTTATAAAACCTAAATGTTAACTTTTTTATGTGAAAGGGTGGATTCAGTTTCTGGAATAGTTTATAAAAGACAGCTGTGTTAATTTTATGATAGTTGTTAATACGTGAATAGGAAATATTAAAAGGTTCTTCGTTTCTAAATTATATTACTGAATTATCAAAAAACTAATCAACTGTCTTGCACGCTTCTCAAAATATTTTCGCCTGAGCTCAATTACCGCTGTCTTTCAAGCATGGAAAAAGGAATTTATTTCGGAAATGTCGCACGTTATTCTTTTTTTTTATAGAAAGAGGAAAGTGTATCGTACCACCTCCGATGATAGAAGTTTCATTCGTCAACCGGACGGAATGTTTTTCGGTCGTCGTGATTCATGATAACCAGAACACACCGGACCGCGGTTGTATTTCTAGGGCTTGATTGCTATTGAAAAACTGATGACTAAAAAAATGTACCGGTGACAGGTGAAATGATGGAACTGTGTCCCCTCGTTTTATAAAAAAAATATATATATATACAATACAGACTGAGTCAATGGGAATAGTTGTACGAAGTAACTGATCACTTTTTCATTTCATTAAAAAATATTTTATCAGCATGAACTTTCTGATTGATAGAAAATACTGAATTAATGTGAACCATGCATATCTTCATAAAATCACATGAAATAATTAATAACTCAATTTTCCTATTAGAAGATAATTGAACAGATTTCGAGAGTTGACGTATAAATTATATGCTTGCAATGAGAAATTGCATTTGAATAAATTATTAAGATTTGAATACAGAGCAAGTGGTTCTACAAGGAAGTTTCTCAAATTCACCTTATACATCTTCACTTCTCGTTTCAAGAGTTCACTGGAAGCTATCGACCAACAAATTGTACAGGCAGATTTGAAACGTAAGTAACCGGTGGGACAGTCGAATTTGAAAGGCGACAGAGTGAAGGCGGGCAACGGACCTCGATCAATTAAATTCTCAACGACGTGGATCCGTCCGAAATCGTCGAAAAACCGGAGATTTTTAATCCATCGTCTGTCATTTCTTTCTCTGTCCCGGTTTTTTTTTCGATATCATTTCCGTTTCTCGGTGGATTATTAGCTCCCGGGCAAACAAGCGGGACCCGGGCATATCGTCCGAACCGAAACGCGGCCCGGATATTCCCGCACGCCGCCGCCGCCGCCGCGGCAGCGAAATGTCGATCGGTTCCCCACGAGCAATTATCGATATTCCTTTCCCGGCGCATTTTTCCGCGGGCTCCCGTATCTTGCTGTTCGAGTGACGCCAGCCGATACATAACGTGTACCGAGGCATGTACTATAAGTACATACATACGGAGTGGCGTGGAATTTCGCGTGCGTGTTGCCCTCCGACCCGTGAAATTGAACCGTATGATTCCGTTCCGAGCGATGGACAGCCGTTCTCACCGCGCGAAAAATCGTACACCGGGTCCGCGCCGTCTTACGTTTTCAAGATTATAACCCTACGCTATATCACGTTCATTTTATTTTTAGTGGATATACTCATTCACCTTTCCACTCGAAGAAATTATCCATAAATATTCGATGCATTTCTTATAGCCAAGTTAAAATTGTTTCACACACAAATTTTTTATCTTTATATCTCTAAGAAGAATATTTGTCATATAAGCTCCATATTATTGTTTCTGATGGCACATTTATGTGAATTTTATAGTTCTCCAATTCTTTAATCAAGGATATGTATGATTCCTTGATATGAAAAATATACATATGTGTTGCTTGATTCACTGTTAGTTCTTTTTGTAATTCTCAATAACAAAAGAAGTCAAGAATAAAGAGTCGTGGGTGTCGATCAACAAAGGAGGCGTGTTATCAGAAGGTCGAATTGAAACTCGCAGTTAAGCACCGTATTCTGTGGGTTAACAGTCTGCTCAAATATGAGGATGAAAACGATCCGAGGTTTCATTCGGACAGAAATGAATCTGGCTTTCCGCCTCCGCCGGAATCCTCTGATTCCGGGCTGCTAAAAAGACGCATTAAAATCGATGAGAATTGCATTCACGCAAATCTGCTTGTTTACTCCGTTCCCGTAACGGAAGCTATTAAGACGAATGCGCCCGGATCTTTCAACGACGAAATATTAACCAGAAATCGTTCGACGATAACAAATTACACTGCCACCGCTTTCGAATCAGTTTTGCTGGATGGAGGATGAAGAAACTTCAGCAAGAGTTCAATGATTTGCCATTTAATGAGAGATCAGTAATTCTTCATTAACGTGTAGATGGTATTGATTGCATTATTCAAACGTCTATTAAAAAATTTCATGTATTCACAGGGTGCAAACCTAGAGGTGGGCAATATTTTAGAGTCATATTCTATGACTCAAAATAAAACAAAAAGGAAGAGCGACAAAACTGTGTTTGGGTCTTCATTAATTAGTTATTGGCAATTGATTTTATGTCTGATTCAGGCCATCCACCTTGCATCGACAGCTGGTCGATGTAAATTTTTACGATTTTTTTAAATTCCTTTTTTTGGGATCTAATGTATAGAAAAATCTGAGAACCTGAGTGAATATTCTACTATATAAAGAGAATATCTAAGCATATTTTCAACCCGATCGGCAAACTTTTAATTTTTGAACTTTTTTTGTTAAATTTTGCCAAAAACAAATTGAAACTTTCTTCACACGTTCTACTCGTATAATAATGGAGGTTTCCAAGTTTTCAGATATTTCTATGCACTAGAATCGCAGAAAAACCACATGAACATCAAATTCTAAAATCTTGAAAATCAAATCTTAAAATTGAAAATCAAATCCTAAAAAAAAGAAAACCGCGAAATTAGGCGATTTTCATGAACTTTTTTTCTAGCAGAAGTAATTGATCAATCGCCATGTAGAGACACAGGTTTATTCTAGTCGTGTAGAAATGCAACTTATAATTTTTTCATCAAACTCCATTCACTAAGATCGGAGAAAACAAAGATGACAAGAATCATGAATATCGTAAATTGGAAAACGTTGGATACTTATTAATTCTTGAGCTGATATTTCTCATCTAAAAGTTAAAAGTAATGTCACTGAAGTAGTTTTTATTAACAGTATTAAATTATCCAAGTGTTGAGCGCTTGAAGTGAAAGGTGTTAAGTAGCACGTAAGAAATTCCGTGGGTCGATAGCGAAATAGGATATTCAAGTGGGGAAACAACTCGGAATGAAGAGGTGCTTCGGAAAATTTGCTTTCGGCCGTGATTTTGCGGCTCGCCGATGGTAAATGATTTCGTAACTCCGAATGAATAAACTTTGGCTTACGCGATGGCTACAGCGTTTACCAAACTTCCTAACTATCCCCTGGTATAACCATAGACGTTCGGATGCGGCCATATTGTTTGCCACCGAAACCAAATTTAACGCGTCGGTCGATACGAGCCACTCCATTAATCGCAGTAAGCAAATTTCAATCCGTGCCTCCATTATCGTTACGTTCATATTTATACGCGTCATTGTAGAAAAAGCGATCTCATTCGGTCGCAATAAAAAATTGTCGTAGACACCCGTTTCGCCGGTTCGTAACGAAAATTGGCTACGCGACGCAGACATCTCCGACGAGGCAACGTACAAATAGTACGGGAACGTGAAACGCTGTGGGCAAATACCTACTGCCGTCTCCTTCAAAAGCGTGTAAACACTTCGGTGCTTTCCGAAGAAAAATTACGACTCACGGCTGAACGCAGTTAATTATGTCCCGATTTTACAATGTTTGCCCGTTGCACGTACATACAACTTACGACAATAATTTCTGGCCAGCTCTGGTGCGTGTTAATTTCCCCTAAGGGGACAGTATTAAAATAGAGCAATGAATCTTGTAAAGTAGAGTAATAAATATGTCTTCTTTTTTCAAACTCGATCTGAAGTTAATTTTAATGTAACATTAATGGTAATTACCAATGAGATTTTATTCCGGAATTAAATGAAAATAAATTTATTTATGTATTTAATAATTTGTTAAATTATTTATTAAAAATGCAAATCAAATATCCAAAATTATAAGCCTACTAAATATATGAATTGTCAACTGATTTCCGAGTGAAATATTGAAAGGGACTTGAGAAAATAGAAAACATTTTCTAACCGGAAGAATGGATAATTGATCGTTCAATATTTTCAATCAGATTGTAAGTTTGCCAGCTTTTCCTTAACACGTCGATTTTCATTCAATACGGACAAACGATCTATCAGAATGACGAGGTGCGCTTAAATGCAATCCGCTAATTACATTCAGCCTCCGTTTTTTAGCCAACGGCGGATACTCTATTTTAAAATCGACCTCGATGGCCACTCGACGACCGAGAATCTCAACTCACCAACTTAATTATCCATTAAGGAATCGTATTTCAGAAGCTGGACCGACAGCAACAGCGAACTCCTTTTCAATCGAGGGCCAATAATCGCGTTCGTCGACGAAAATAAGATGCGCCGTGCAGACCTTCCGCGCGGTCGAATTTATACATATATGTATACCGCTAAGTAACTTCTTCTGCATCCTTCGAGATCGATCACGGCTTTGTAAAATCGTATTCCACTGTTTGCGCCATCTCTCAACTTTAATAAACAATCGAATTATATTTAAAAGTATTTCAGAGCGAGATTTACTAAAGAATTAAATTAAATATAAAGCATATAAATAACCTGTTTTCGAGAATAAATAAACGATTTAACGATGCTATAGGAAACTCGATGTTCATTGAATACGGAATATATTTTTCAGAAACGCGTCGTCACCTGCCAGACGAATGTTTTCTGAATTAATGACGCCTAAGCCCTATGGGAGACCGCATTGCAAAATTCACCGTGGCTCGATTGAATTTGCATCCAAATACGTAGTGGAGACTGGCTACACGCCAGAAAGGACGAGAGAGGGAACCTTTAGCAACCCCTGGCCGGTATCCCTCCTCGCGTTCGACGAACTTCCCTCGACACAAAGAACAATCGACGATGCTATTATACGTCCACCGTTCTCTTTCATCCCTCTCCTACCCTTTGACTTCGCAAACGCGTGCAAACACGCAACGAGGAAAAAATGAACATCGATTCGACTTCGCTTCTCTGAAGCTCCGATTAACTTTAGCAGAAAAGATGAGTATACAAAATTATCATACGAAATCCTTGATAAACCATAAGTGATATGTGATGAAATCAACATTCTGCCTATCAATGTAGGAAATAAAGATAATGATCAATCAAAATGATAAATTATTTTCAATATTTCATTTGTACATTTTTAATATAATTTCTATTAACCGTTAAACTTTCAGTGTTTTGTCAATGTTTTTATTTAAGAAGCGGTTACGTAATTGCCATGCAAGACTGATATTAGTTCAGCGGAATAATACAGCGCCGAGAATTTCCGTCTAGATAATACGATGTTTCTACTGCATTTCTAAAAAGTGCTTTTCGATTAGTATGCAACAGAAATATCGCGAGATACGATGAAGTCAGACTTGTATTCTCGGGTCCGGTTGTTCATCGCGATCTTCCGAGTAACAGCGAATGTCTGTACCTAAAAACGAATTCTCGGCATTCTTGTTTACTACAAGTTCCTCCCGGCGAGCTCGTTTTTTATAATACACTTTACGCTGCGCGAAAAATGTTGACCGTATTATTCCATAGCGACGCGATACCGCAGTAGGAAAGTGAGGCAAAGTTACTTATACTAAATTCGTACACTTAATCCGTCGCCTAACCGCAACAGCAGCCAGTCTCATTAAGCCGGAGACCCGGACCTTATTAAAACGAAAAAATTTCCAAGGAAATGAAACACCGTGCCGGCGAGAAACCCGAAGGGCAAAGAAGACCGAGAGAGAGAGAGAGACATGAGGCGGGGAGGGGTCAAGGAAAAAAAAGGAAACGTCGAGGAATCCGGATAAAAGCGACGACGAGGAATTCTTTGGGAAGTGCTCGAAAAACTCTCGTAAAAGTTTTACTTAAACGCGTTTCTCGCATTCCCAGGCGTGCGTTTCCTCGGTCCACGTGACACCCACGTTTTTCGTCCACTTTTTTCCTTAACCGCCGGGCGCGACTGTAAATTTTTAAACGGTTCCATACCCACCCACCGCTCTCGCTCGCGATACCACACCCGTCGAACACTTGGCTTTGCCCGTCTCGTCACCCGGGTCGGACCGGCTTTTATCTCCGCCAAACGTTCCACTTCGCTTATTAGTTCCGAGGGATATTACTGTCAACAGCGTGTCGAAGGGGGCTGCCGGGTTATTTACCCCGTGCCGTGGTGGAAATTGAATTTCGTGACGGATAAATTGTAGAACACTGGCAATCGATAAACCGGGCAAGGCTACAAACCCGTCTCTCTCGCGCGCGCTCTCGAAATCTCGTGGCCCTCGATTCTGTGGCTCGTCAAACCCGCCCGGAGGTCTTGTCGCGCCGCCCATGATTAATGATCGCGACTCGTTATCCGAAATCGCCACGCGCCACGATCAACAATCGTTGTCCTGAGGGTAATCAACGCCCGTGAATGTTAAGCATTCGACGCGACCGTTCCCGGCTCACGGAAACTTACGGCGCGGGTTTGATTAGAAAGAAAACCCAGGGACCACCGATTGAACTGTCCGGATCGTCGACAAATCCTTTTACCTCGAGACAAATGTTCGAGATGCTCGCTATCTGGAATTGGAATCCGTTTAAACGGGGGAATGTAAAATGTCAAAGGTGAAACTGTATTTTGCAGGATACCCGCGGTCTAAGGAATTATTATGCGCAGTAAAATATTTTATATAAAAATGTCTATAGAGTATTTTATAGGCATTGCATTTACCGTATGAAGGATACCGGAGTCTACCGGTTGAATTTAATAATCGTTTTATATTATTTGTACGGAATATTGATTCAGGTATCTGGTAGTTCGTATATGCAAAATTTTAGAAATTTATCGAGGCTGTTAGAAAAGTTATATCCTGAGTGAAAAATTTTTCACTTCATTTATAGAGAGATGTAGATACTAAAATGACATTAAAAATAGTTTAGAGTTGAAATATTATTAAATTCTTGACTATTATTTAAGACGCACAATAAAAAGTAAGTAATATACGGCTTGAATACAATGCAAACAGTTGCAAGTCTCGTACAATACAATCGTTTTAAAAAGTAGTAAAATCTAATAGAATATTAAGAATTATACAAGAATTGTAGAAAAATTCTGTAAATTCTATTCACTTGTAAATATTATATCTTTGTAAAAATGTATGGCTTCAAATATTGCATACAGTCATCTTAAACTTTCATCAGAGATCTTATGGCTGATGCAGTTAAAAAAAAAAAACAGAGAGACTGGCTTAGTATCGGGATCGATTAATTCGGTAGTCAGTAAAAATGCTGAGCTGTCGCGGCTGTCTCGAGGCGGCGAATTAAGTTTCCGGCGAGCGAAATTGCGCGGCCGCTCGCATTATTCGCGGTCCATTACGCCGTTGGGAAGAGGAGTTTCGGGCTACGGGTGAGAAAAAAAAAGTTTCGTTCGGCGTTTGCAGTTAATTAATTAAGGACACGGTAGCCGAGTTCCGACGGTAATAAACGATGACAAATGAAAATCGATGCGGCTCCGAGGGGACGGTAACGAAAAAACTTTTTGCATACTGACTACCGGCCACGACAATGGGATGAAATTTCGAAATTTCATCGCGGTACATCGGCCACGGGTAGCGAGGATCCAAACGCCGCGGCGGAAGCACGGAATACATATCTCATCGATCATACTCGCGCCAATCACTTTCGTATCGGGATCGATCAATATTTGCCACTGCAAACACGACCGGTTCCCGATCGTATTTACAATATAAAACGATCCGCGCGTACACCCGCTCTCAGTTTAAACTATGCCACAGATTATACGTTCCTTATTTTACACGATAAAATAATAGCCTCGCGCATTCTTTACTGCCCTGAGCCTACAATCTATCAAGCTTAAACATTTACATTGCAATCACATAATAACGATATAATTACTAAAATAATTAAATGATTATAATATTTATTTGCAGCAATAATTGCAGGAATAAAATTTAACCAAATATATTGCACTCCTTGGTCTTCAATCTCAAAGCTTAATTTATCAATCAATTGAGTAATATTATTATACATTAAAGTTACAGTTTTCCATCACAGATAAAAAATCCATGAAAACCTCCTCTACGTTTAATAATTAAATTGAACCTGACGTATGTTTGCACGGTACTAGACGTAATTACTAAAGATCGAATTTACCAGCTTCCCATCGCTAATCACGCGTAATCTATCGACGCGACGGTTGTTCATAATTCAAAGGAACATGCACGGGAAAAATGAAAAATGTATAACTAAGGGAGGAAAATATCGACTCGATTATCCGTTTACGTATTTAATTTTCAACCGACTGATTAGATAATAGCGATTGACGTGGCGATTGAATTAATCATCGCATAAACAGGTATACAAGTTTAACGACGACAAATTGAACGTTCAACTTTAATCAGTCGTTCCCCGCCCCGAATCGCGTTCAATCATTCAGCAGAATTAAAAGCGAGTCATCTGATGCTTAAAAGTGTTAGAAATATTTGATGACACTGACCGCGTTACAATGACGCGATGCGCAAATTATAAATTGATGTGTCTGGCCGCGGATTTTATTTTTACACCGCCTGAAACGCGGTCGTTCCCCCCCTTAGAGATAGCTCGTTGTTTGTGTTTATGATACTTAGGTAACCGTTGGACAAGCGCCATAAGCGTATTTCCAGAAAACAAGACGGGAATAATCGCGTCCAACAACACGGAATTTCTTCGAGCTAAGTAAACCGACGGGAGCAAACGCTGCATATTAATAAGCGATCCAAAGTAAATAGTCGAGGCTTCTGTTGCCCGCTTCGCAAACGCATCCCGTCAAGATGAATTAATTTGTTCACCAGTTTCATAATCTCAATCTACTCCAGACAGATAACTACCGTTATATCTCTGTGCTTATTGCTCGCCGTAAGAACAAAATAGAAGAGTACCACGAACACGACTGAACGGCTTGCGTAAGTAGTATGAATCTATATATAGTCGGTAAGTAGAATAAGTCCGGATCGGGGTCAGCCATTAAATAGAACCACTGATCTCAGTACACAAGGCACCGAATAATAGATTGAAATGGTTAATTCTCTAACACATGTACAACAGCTCATCAGTAATAATAAATTTAATGTTAAAACGCAATTTTAATTTATCTCGATCTGATTATTTATACCAGAGATGTCGTCGTGTGAGAACTAGAAGATAATTTTTTGATGCAGCCACTGCTGTCCTCTACGTACGGTGACCGACTCCCGGACCTGTCCTAATCCCTAGCAGCCGGTCTAGACACTCAGTTGATGCGCGTAACTAGTTCACTATGTCAGTAACACCGAACGCTAACCTTAAACTTTGAAAGCTAATACCACTGGAATGGATTAAGATAGCAGCATGAATTATCATCAATTTTTCAGGAATTTACTTTTTCTACGAATTAACAATAAGACGGTTGTCGATACATGTGGGTAGAACTTACAATTAGGCAAATACAATAGATCTTAACACTATGCCGTTCGTACGTCTAATTTAGATTTTTTCGTGTGGCGCCTGTAAAACTGATTTACATGATTTCGCTTATCACCGGTGGTTTTTCGAAGTTCTTGATAATTAATCTTATTATCAATTCTCATGTCTCAATCCTGTCACTGTATTTTCTCGAAATTGCGAGGATATGCATACGTAAATAAGAGTACATCACTTTTTTGTACTACACGTTCATCTATTTATTGCACGGTACCAACGTGGAGCCATCGGCACTTAACCGATAGTTTTCACGTGGCACCAACGTGAAACCACCGGAAGTCATAGTGTTAACAAGATTACTTTAGAACTAATAAGACTGGTATACCGAGAAGAATTGTCATGACGATCATACACATTCTACACTGTAGCGAATGTATCAGAAATGAAAATGAATTTGATGCGGAGGTATCAATAAGTTCAGCGTGACTGGACAGGATCGCGTTAGAGAGAGATTGTAGCTTGAGCATGATCGCGCGGGTTGATTAATCGGTTACCGATCAAAGGAATTTAAATTAGGATGTAGTATTATTAACGTCGACCAGAGCAAAGCAGGGAGGCGGTTCCCTGTCTGTCTAACTACCGCGCCAAGTGCAAATTGCATCTTGAAGGAGAATCCCGGGCTATCCGGATTCCACCAGTTCGTAACTGGGTCAGGGAATGGCTTTCGTTATCACTTGGAACGAATCTATAAATAGATTATAACGTCTACGGTGGCAATTATTCATATTTCCGTTGAGTCGCCGCGCGCAATTTACGAATTTCATTTGGAGGAGTGCGTCGGAGTTTCAACCGAGGTAATAAATAATAACAAGTAATAGCCATAATTCTGGCCATCCTTCTTGAACAACAGGGGGAGTCTACTCTTAAATTACAAGCGAACGACAAGAACAGCCTTTTATTCCTTGAATTATTCCCCGGTCGGTGTCCGCGTGATTCATTTTCGAAAATTCCTCCAGAGAGAGAGAGAGAGAGAGAGGGGGAGAGAGAGGCGGATTTGCCCGCGGAGTAAGAACAAGAAATTTGCAAGAATCGCGCAGCTGGGCGACCGCGGAGCTTAAAGTGGAAATTACGTTCCGAGCTGCCGAGTCTCGGTGCGGGTTTGATTATCAGTTAAGGGTAAGGATCATGGGCGCGAGCATCGTTCGGGGTCATTAGGCTTGTAGCCCCTAATTAGCCAGGCAACCTCCGCGGATATTAGGTTTGTACATCATCACGGGCCGAGGCGAGAAACCGGCGAAAGAGGGAAACCCTCTGTATACATATGTATGTATACATATTACCGTGCAGGTACCAGGAAAACCCGGGAGACACGGGCGTAATTGACACGCGCCGAACCTGCAACTGTGAACGTTTCAATTGTTTTCCGATACCCGGCGCCAAACCCTCCTCCCTTCCTTCCTCCTTCCATCTCGCTTCATTTCACGGCATACTGTTCGCTACGTAACCCCTTTTTGAACGCTCGTCGAAAACATTCCTTCTCCCGGTGTGCTCTCCACGTTACGCGTGCTTTTCATCTCTCTTTGAGTTTCACCCTCTTATTTTACCCGGCTCGCCGCCCGTTTCGCCTCCCGGGCTGCGATCTTGCCTATGAAGAATGCCACTTAAAAGAATAACTCTAAATACGTCGAAATATTTAATGGATCTAAATATTTCAAGAATACGCGACTGTTCAAATTTGGAAAGTAAAAATAATTTTGAAGATAGTTAAATTAACCCTTTCGGTACTACTGCCGCCTATAGGCGGCATCCTCGATTTCTATGAAAATGCCGCAAAACACGTTTCGTGAGTTACGCTACCGTACAGTGCAGCTGTCGTAAAAAATTTTTCCGGCCCACGAATTTATAACCACGGCCAATACCTCCGTATCGAAAGGGTTAATGTGCGCCAAAGCACTGCTTCAAATTTTCTTCCGTCTTTCTCTGTCCCGTACGGACATGGCAAGATTGAGTATGAAGCAACTAGATTAAATTAAACGATAAATTAAAAGCATTGCATGTGTGTACAAGCTTAGACGTAAATCAAGGCCTGCCTCGAACGAAAATTACTTGATCACGATTCGCTGGAATCTATCTAACCGGCCATTTTCTTCGGGGTAACAGGGAGAGCAGGGGGTAGGTAGCTAGCTATTTAGGAGCTTAGCACCTCGCCGGGCGGTCTGGTGCCAATGGCACGGCGTTAGGTGGTTGCCGCCAGGCTCGCAACCACTGTGTCACCTTTATCACCTTTATCACCTGCTGCAAATTGCCGCCATTTGGATGCTAACCCCCCGAAGTCTCGCATCGCTGACGACTATTTGTAGGGACGCATCGAGCCCCGTTGGGGGCGTGGAAATAGTCTTGGAAATGGGCGAGGGGGCACGGGACGGAAATAGGCTCCGGGTCGGTGAGTGTATGCAGCGATGATCGAGAGAAACATCAATGGGACACGGGAGGAACAAAAGAACAGCGGTCGGATGTGTTTGAAAACTGTGCCGAGAATAGGTCGAAGGGAATGTGTAAGGACGAGGGGTCTGCTCGGTGGGGAATAAAGGTGGGGAATTAAAAAAGAGCAGGACGATGGCGGCAGGAATACGTCCGGGGAGGGAAATGAAAAGGAATTCCGGACCCATACGACCGACATTCGTTCTTGGAACGGTTTAATCGGATTACCAAACGGTTTGAGAATACCGTGTGTCGCGAATTTTCTTTCACGGCCCGGGGAAATCGAGTCTCCCTACCGATCGGAATGATCTCGAACGATTTTCCATTCGATATAAATGCAAATATAAATCGAGGATTACTCTCCCAGCGTGGTCATCTAAGACAGTGTTAAATTGACACCGTTACCGCGGAAATTCACTTCGCTCCGGAAACTGATTAATATCTCATCAATTATTATCGTTTTTATTTTGCCACCAACCCTGCCGAACGACGTTAAACCTTGTTACGATTTCCAATTAGGGGATTTATCAACTGATTAGGGAACTACTACGGATAATAAGCCTGAATGGGGAGTTATAGGAATGAATTTCATGAAAATTATATCAAGGAAGTACTTGGCTACGCGCTATGTTTCAGGTTTGTAGGTGTGCCTCGCTTCGTTTTAACGTTCCGGGCAATTAGTTGCCGGATTCCGTGCGCGCGCGCGCGTTCCCCAACTTCGCTATTACGGTGTCTGCGAAATTCGAGAAACCTTCGAGCAGTAAAGTTTGGAAAATCCCTCGAAATTGGCCGCCGTTACTCGCCGGCTAAAAAATAAGCAACAGCCCCAGATACCATGTTTTCCTACTTGTCCCCGTCGAATGTCTTTATAGCCTGTTCAGCTCTTACCATTATAATTATCAAATCCTACTATTTTTATTTAATTTTACAATTAGACACAAGTGACATCTATATAAAAATTTGAGTGGACATATACAAGGAAATTTCTGTGAATCATTAATATTATTTAGAATCGCGAAGAGGGAAAACAAGGGAGAGAACGTAAACGGGGGTCCAGAGCTCGAGAGATGAGAACAGAATGGTCGCTCGCTAAAGCGGATGATGCCGGTAAGGCGAAGAGAAGTGGAGGAGAGAGATTATGTATTCGGTTGCTAGATGGGATAAGTGGATCGCTACCTCTTCAACGAGAATGAATTAAGTTTTCACCGGGAAGCTAATGTACCACTTAAACAGCCTCCTCTCTTTTGATCAGCTTATTCTCACAAGTCTTATCCGCACGAGTCCCCGACGCTTCTAATAGTTTCACAAAATATGATTAGAAGCATCAGATGTACAATCCGTCTTCAAAAAACAAACGATCTTCAAAGAACAAACGAGGGACCTTTCCATCATTAGATGCTACGTTTAAATCAGACAGCAATAAAATAGTCCACTATAATTCCTTGCATTTTCATTTAATCTTAATTCTAAATCTTTAAATTTAAAAAAAATAACTACATATTTAATTATCACTTTAAATAAAAATAATAATTAATTTTCGTCATGATAGAAAATGTTGGCTCGCGGTAAATACAAGATCACATGCTCCCCAATCTATTACAGCAAACCAAATTCTCCACGGATAAACTAATTTAACAAAGAAAATATTGTAACAAGATTTTGGGGGAAAATAAGTGCGATGAGTCACGCGTTTAATTTGACGAAATCCAACGAGGTAAAATAGAAGTTAATTCGGTTAAGAAAATATTAACCTCGCCTCGGCTCCACCTATACGCGTTGATCCCGAGAAAAATAGGGTTTCCCTATCGCCGGTGGTTCGCGGGACTTAGCCGTGTGTATTTCACAAAAGGAGAGGTTTCAGGGTAAGGATAAAGCGGAAAAACCGGGCCGGACACGGGAGGGTCGACGGGAGTGGCGAGAGTTGAGGTTGCCTCGCCGAGAACGAGGAGGGTGGGCCGCTTCCTATGACGATAACTTAGGAAGGCGTCTCGCGGATGTTCGCGCCATTTGCGCGAGCGCTGCCCGAGATAATACGGAGCCGATAGACGATATACCCCCGGTTCGCTTAGCTCGGCGTGATACTACCCACTCGCCGCTTCGCCGTCCTCCTCGCTGATGGACGCCTCGTTTTATCTCATCTCTGCCACACGAGCACCGATACGCCTAGCGTTTTCGAGCGCTACTCCTGTTGCCCGTTGATCGAATGAAGAGACTGTCGACGGTTTCAATCTACCGTGACTCACAGTTCGCTCACACCGAGTTATCATTTCGCTCTTTATTCCTTTACCGTAGGTTATCGAACTTCCGCGCGGGGTACCCTGTTTTATTCGGGTAAATAACATTCAAAAATCATAATTATAACCGTTACTTAATATCGTTTGTTGATTAAAAAACCGGTGAGATTCTATAGACGGTTTCAATGTAACTCCACTGTTCTTCCGTGCCAAAATATCGTTTTCAACCAGTTTATGAAATCTACAAATTATAACTTTTCACTGATAATTACATTTGTACATGTTACATTTGTAGCCAGAGCGTGATATTAAACTTTATTATTCCGAAAATCTGATCAAATTTTGATATAACTATTCTTTGAAACAAAGGATGTTAATTGAAACTGAGTGATATTATTTTAACCCTTCGCACTCGAGAAATGACCCACAGTCACCATTTGTTTTATAAAATAATTTTTATATAGGGAAATAATTATTGCCTCGATATATTATTGATTAAATTGAACTTAATTATTACAAAATTGATATATGTATTCATTTGAAAAATGCCTAAGGAAGAAATTATTAATAATTTACATGTGAGAAATATTTGTGGAAAAATACTTTGAGTGCAAAGGGTTATAAGTAGGAACAAGGATTATTTGCACTTCCGATATTAGAATGATATTCCAATTTGATAAACGAGGTTTACAATATTTGATAATCTTAAAAACGTTGAAGGAGCAAACTGAAATAAGAGATCGAATGTAGCGGCGGAATGTACAAAATTCATGAATGCCGAATGGTAGAGTGGGCAAACAGCGGAGGGAATTTATGCAGGACGAAAGTAGGTCCGTGCGTTTCAGTTTTAAGAAATAAGGACGAGCTAACGTTCCTTTCCGGAATTTCATTTCCACGATTAACTGGAAAATTAAGCCTCAAATCTTAAAATTCTCTTATCCCATATTACATGAAATTTCCTCAATTAAGAATCGATCGCAGAACTATGAAACGAACAAAATAAAGTGGAACAGAAACAAGTTAGCAGCTAATTAAAATTCCAGAGCTAACGGCGAAGAAAAAAAATTGATAGAGGCAGTGTAACCGAAGTTCGCTACTCGTGGGACACTCGTCGATGGCCAGTTAAAAATCGAAGCCGGGGCTACGGAAACGCGAGAACGGAAATAGAGTGGCGGGCAGGAAGTCGGTAGGAAATAATGAAACAAGCCGGGGGTCCCGTGACGAGGAACGTGCAGAACGGTGGGGTAACGCGAGAAGTGGAGAGCGACGCCGGATGTTTCCAGGTGGTTCATCGGTAGGTATGCGCACGCATCGTGGCTACGCCTCGGGGAACCTGTTTGAGCCACGAACGGCAGCAAATTGAAATCGTGCCCGGGCGCCTCGTGCATCGTGTCTGGCTGCGAGCCCGGAACCTTTCATCGAACGTATTAATTCGACTGAAGCGAAATCAAAGGGGAGAAGATGCTGCGTGAATCTCCAACATCCCCGGTTACGCGCCGCGATTCCGAAATATATCAGTTTCCTCGCGAGGAATCATCGTGAATGCCAATCGGGGTTCGCGGTGAAATCGAATTCGTGAGCCACCGCCGTTACCGCGATGTTTCATCTCTATTATCGAACAGATACACGGTGTTCCGCTGATTAAAAACGTGAGGGTGTACACCCTTGAAAGCAGCCGTCTAACGATGCCTGAAAGTTGAAGCAAAGGGGACACGATTACCGAGTGGATGAATGGTGCTCTTAGAATTCTAGGAATTCCACGTCGTAATTGTTCCTTAGGCGAGGTTTACGCGGACGCTGCTCATCGTCGACGATTCTAAATTAGTCGCGGGTTAATTCAAACGTCATTCAATTAAATGGACCAGCTGTTATTCAATGAAATTTTTTTTACGAAATCTCGTTGCCCGAAACTAATTCAATTTTTTCCGAGCGAATTAATTTTTTATTATGTCTCACGGTGCGTGGACAGTGTTTCAAATTTCAAATTACTTAGCCGGTGAGCACGCCCGCGCGTTACCAATTCTTTCTCGTGACGCGTTGTACATGCATTAGCGACGATACGCTCCAGCGACTCCTTGACCACTCTTTCAACAAAAACCCCGGCCAACCACCCCTGGGCTCTTCTTGTTTGTTTTCGCTGGAACAGCACAAACCCCCTGCATTACGCAGTAGCCAGCGCTTTTTCGTGAGTTTTTCTCCCACGACGCTGTTCTCAGGGCTAATGAACTCTGACTGATAAGCCGGGATGACGTTTATTAGAGCTTTTTTCGTGGATCAGCACCGACAACGCGGAATAAACGAACGTTGTTAATCATCGTTTACTTGCGACCATTTTATGTGATCATATTATATATTCCAATTTCTACCAACTAGCGTAAGATTAAAATTATAGGAAAGAAAAGGCAATTAGTATAAATTATAACTTAAACAGGAATTAAGGAATCTATTATAATAACTAGACTAAATTTTGTCAGATGTATAAATTTCTCATGATAATAAAGGAAACGTTTGATATCACATGACATAGTGTTAATAATTTCATACAGTAGAAATACTTCCCATCTATTATCTCATTAACCCTCGTAAAACGACACGATGAGTTTCTACTAATTATAAATATTAAATAATGAGTAGAAATTGTGACATGAATTTACTATAATAGCTAGATTAAATTCTTTTTTCAAGGGTATAAATCTCTCATGATAATAAGGTAAATCTCTAATAACGTATGATACGGTGTTAATAATTTCACACTGTACTTCTCGTTCGTGATGACTTTATTAACCCTCGTAAAATGGCATGACGAGAGTAATTAAAATTACACCGTATAACCTTAACGATATATCCAGAGGGGAAACTTCGCGGCCCTTCTGGATTTTACGTCCGCGTCCGGTGTTCAAACGAATTTTCGAAAAGCGGGTCCCGCGTTAAACGCGGCACTTCCTCCGGTTACACGGGACGGTGGTTTCCGGCGGGCGAAGATTTTAAGCGCGACGGTGTAAAAAGGAAATACGAGAAGTTTCGCTTAGCGCAAGATACGAGGCCGCGTTTCAAACCAGATGCTAACAATACCGCCCCTCGACGCCCCTACGGCGAACTTCCAGATTAGCATCGCGTTAAAACTAACTACCCACTACGGCGTCGCGTCGCGTCGCGTCGTCGCGACCGTGTTATCCTCGAGCCCCTAACTCGACCGTGTCCTCGTAAAAAACTTGCCGACCGAGGCCTGCCGTCAAAGGTTTGACGAAACTCGTTCTCGTCGCGTAACATTTTTACCGCCGTATCAGCTTAAAACGCTCTCCATCGCGTCGAGGATATCGCGCCGAGTTGGCGCTTTCCCACCTTCAGCTGTTCTTTTTCTGTCGCCATAAACCGTCAGAGATCCACGCTTCTGTCCCCGGCGCGCGTCATTATAAATCGTTGCCTCATTGTACGCGGCGTTATACAATTAACCGTCTGATTATCAGGTCGGCAAGAATGCAATTACGACGCTCGTAACAACTTGTGTATTCGCGGGAATCGAAATTAATTTCCTGCCGAACCGACCAACGAGATTTCGCGTCTGTTTTCGATAAAACAAATACACGTGACCGTGATCCCGTGAAACCTTTAAGAATTCCGTGTGCCGCGGGTAATCCCTTTTTTAGTATGAAACAGAAAGAATTCACGTGCATGATAAAACCGATATTACGCTCTTGTAGCGAGTCTGCGTTTTGATTAAAAAAAGAAGAGAAAAAAGCGAAAGGACGGGTGAGAGCACGTAGCAGGTACGAGCGTTGAAAACGTTCCAGTGTCCCCAATATCGTTGTCCAATATTCCCCCATAAATTCATGACCTCTCCCGGCACCCAGTTAAAATCGGGTATTAATTATCCGTCGCGTCGGCCGGACACTCCATTCGCGCTTTACGCGTTTTTCAAGACTCCCCGATATTCGTTCGATTTCATCGGCAGCCTCCTTTATTCGACGCCACCGTCGTCATCGCCTTTTATTCGTTCTCATTTTACCGCTATCATCTTTCAACGACGCCATCGAACCGTTCCGTTTCTCGTGTGAGAAATCCACTTTTGTTCCGCCACTCGGATTCGATGAACGCGGATGTTACATAAACAAGACACCTCGGATAGACTATGAAAACTTCGTAACGTCTTTCTCCTCTGTGAAGTGGTAGAATAAAATAACAGCAATCAACTGCAATTTCCTATCGGCGAAACTGATGGATTTTTTACGAAATCATGTTAAATATGTACAATAAATATTTTGCCTATGAAATTAAAGCTCTTCCTATTACAAGAGAAATTAACATGTTGGTTTTCAAACAGAGAATATACTTTAAATATACGCGTAGGAATATATGTATAATCAACACAATGTTAGTTGACGTGTATGATCCTTTCAAGTTCGCAATTGACAAGAGACTGATTGACACGACAGATTGACACATATAAAAGACTGACAAAATATTGTTTAATCTATAATGTCATAGAAACGATGTTCTTCTAAAATCTAAATTGCGTCTAACGGTGTATTCCAACGTAACATAATTTTCTATAATAATTAAGGTATTTAAATGTATGGAAGTACTCAGTAATTCGAGTTAAGAGTAGTCAATCCCACGGGAAAGATTTACGTACCGCGTTGACGGTATATTAACGAGATTCGAGCAATGCGGATATATTTATTGCAGGGTAACGTCCATACGTGTCTGGGGGTATATCGGCGGACCAAGTTCCGAAATAACTGGCTGCGGGCAAACAGAAATAAAAGTGATCGAACACGCCGCGGCCCGACCCGTGGTGCTGCTGGCCAGCTTAACAAACAGTCGGCGTCAAATTACAAATACTTGCGCTACTTCCTGCCCGTGAAAATTACAAAACTGCACGGGCCATTTCCTCCGTTTTCAACCTTTGAAATGAAATTCCATTAAAGACCCTATAGCCGTTGGATTATTATTTCGATAATCACGGATTACCAAGTACGAGATATACAATCCAAATGTACTAACTTATCCTGTTTGTTGTTGTCCCATTAGTTAATGCCGGACTATTATGATCACAATTATAATTCCAGTTTATACAGCGATGTCTGACTATAAACGTTCACATACTACTTACTGACAGTATTTAGCAGTACCGCTAGTCCGACGCATCAGCTACAATTATGTTGCATTCATCATTCACGAGATAACGTAGTGTGAAACAGCGTGTTCATTGATCCTAGTAAAACTGTTCTCATTACGAATTGAGAAAATGATGTTGATGAATTTTCTATTTCTAACGGAAACTACTAAATCGACGCAGACCCGTGATTTTTTAATCGGAAATAACTGTATCATTTAAGGTGACAATTCTGAACGATGAAGTATTTCGTAAATGAAACCGTGGCTTCGGTTCTTATCCCTCGTAGATCCGCGATATTAAAAGCTGTTCGCGATAAAAATCCACGAGCGATACTACCATAAATAAGCCCGGGAACACCAAACAGTTTTTATCCCAATTAATAGCAACCTCTCCCCTTCTGTCCACATTCTTTCTCCTCGGAGAAAGCCCTTAATCGCTTCGATATCTTCTGGGTGCCCGCGGAAAATATTGAACCGGCGGGTAAACAGAGAATTACAGGACGAACCCGACCGGGGGTGAGGGAAACGAACGATGAATCGTAACCGGCTGCTATTAACCGCCGATTATCCAAGTAATTGCGGCGTAGCGATCTTGAAAAAGTTAAAACAACGCGACGGCCCGGGCTTTATCCGGCTTTATTGTATCGATTTACGGCTCGTTATTTTCACCGCTCCCTAACGTTAACTACGGAGTCGGGTATTAACGAGTGAGAACGAGCCCCCCCGCCGGCACACCGTACGCGCGTCGTAATTATATCTCTCGGCTCCTCTCGCGAAGCGCGACCGAGACTTCGTCGAGGATCCATAAATTTCGTTGAAGAATTCGCGGCACGCTGCGCCGGCGAATTCCCGAAATTTTCTCGCCAAAAATATTTCAGAAATTCGCTCCCGCTTCCCTCGACGTCCTTCACACAGTTTCTAGTCCCCTTTTTCTTCAGATATTCTCATAATTTTTTTTTTTTTTTCTTTTCTCATTCAGGAAGTTATGGAACTTCTACTGTTTCGAATTGTTGCCGCGCACGCAGCGTAGACACGACGCGGCGGGAAAAATTGAAAGAGCTGGAATTTTTCCCTGGGTGTAATTCTACGACGGTATTTTTAGGTCGGTTAATTGAGGCTAGCCGCGGCGTACCCGGGTGCACCGGTTATTAGATCAGAAAGTATTCCTAAAGGTATTCTCATTTCCACTGAAATTCATTCTATCTATTAACGTAATCCGGTATGCGCGAATATTTTCAACAGCATCGAATTTTGCGTCTCGTTAATGTAATAAATCTGAGTGAGCGAAATTGGCAAGCTACTTCAAAGGTGAAGTTATGGCAATCAACTGCTCCTCGGATTATGGTATATTAAATTTGTTTGAAAAACTGTACTCCAAAAATCGCTAACACTATTCATTAGCCCTAATACGTAGTACGTAACGTCCTTAACCAGCCAAATAGTATACTCTTAAAATAATACGGTTCCATTATTTGCCTTCGATCAGAATCATTGACCACCGGGAGTCGATAGAAAAGCAGGAAACGCTGGCATAATCGGGAAATATTATTCGCAAAATTTTCGCGGTAATGCGACGGATTGAAATTTGTTAATTAAAATCTCCACGCTCAACGCGCCGGTAATTAAAAATGCATCGTAACATGCGTGAACCGCGATCTCTGACCTCGTCGGCTGTAAACGCCCCATCTTACAATTTACATTTCCGCGAAATTAGATTCGCATTGCATCCGCAACGCGGTATTTCAGTACTGATTCAGGTGTCCATTGACCGGTACATCCAATTAGCTAATTACTGTTCGCAATTACATTTGAATGTTTTTATCGTCGACTATTAAATAAATGTTGCCTTTAGAATTTATCAATACTTCTCAAACACAGAAATTAATTCCTATCGTTATTGTACTTAATTACCAGTGTATTCGCAGCATTATGAGTTTCCTCTCGTGCGAAACGAGATTTTTGGCAATAAACTCAATAACTTTTTGTTCATCTAGTTGATAGTTTGACTACGTAGTAAATTGCGGTGATTCAATTACTGGAGATCTCGAGAGATATGTTCTACTTTCTTCCAGCCTGTTCAATTTTGAGTTTATCGCAACTCATTAATTCCGTTTCGTCGGCATTTACTTGATTATTAATTTCGACCGATGCCACGGTTTAAACGAATTCATCGATCCACAACTTCTGTCCACGTTGATGAGAAAAATATACAGATACGCATGAATCCCGCGTGTGCGTAAATGGACGAGCCCATCAAATGGCTGTCATCCCTCATTTTTAACCGTCGCCAAATTACAGAATGTCATTTCCCGTCGAAAATTGCCGCTGTTGGCTCACTTTTCAAATAACCAACGTTCGGTGAACTGCGAACATTTGTTAGAAAATTGCCTTTGAAATACAAAATTGATTTTTCAATACAATTCGATAACGTTTACAGAATTGTTAAAAGAATCCTTTTTGTAATTAAACATAATCCAAGTTATTTTAGAAGGCAAACGTTTCTTTCGTTAAAAATACGAAAATATCTAATTGCGTTCAGCTTAAATAATTTATGTTTATTATTAACTATATATAGTCGCGCAATTATTAATCACGCTGCGTGACGTGCGCGAGATATTTCTATGCACAGTGACCGTGTGTTTGTTACGTTAAAGAGAGATTACGAAACCCGCATACACGTGTACGCGCATTGTGTAAACGCTTGACAAGACGAACGCCGGGCTGGCCGACAATTCCGACTGCAGCTGAGATTGTCTCGCGGGATGAAGCTTCTCAGACGTTGGTATTTAACGAAGAAACCAGACTCTGACGTTAACGAGTTCATTCAACGGAATCGTAAACTCGGTTTAAATACAATTAAGTTGAAACGTAAATAAATTAATGAATCATGGACATTATCGATTGTAACCGGTCACCATGGAGGTAATAACTCGATGTCTTGTTTAATAGTATTAAATGATATGTCAGAAAAATTAGAAGGAAAAATAATTGAATCGCGAGTCGGCGACGGGGATTTTAATTACGCAGAAAGTTTCGCGGATCGTTTGGAGAGAGCAGACACCGTAGTCTCGGCGTCTGTCGCGAATCGCGCGCGCCGGGACACACGTTCATTATGTCACAAAGAGACAGATTAGGAAACACGTGTCGTTCGTGGCGTGGATAAATGACAGTTGACAGATATTCCCGGGTACGGGGACTAAAACAGCGGAATTCTGAACAGATACCGAGAACGAATCGTCGGTACGGTCGGTAGGAGGAGGAGGTAGGGAGGATTTCATTCTGTTCTCTGATGAGAATCTTTTTTTGCGGCCGGGTCGCAGAATTTGCACAAGCCCGCGTCGAAAGCTATAAACCCGCTTACGAGAGAAGAAACCGACGGGAAAAACGTATAATTGTTAATTGTCCTTTTGAGACAAAAGACAGAATAAACCGCAATTAAACTTTTTCTTATCGTCCCTGGTTCTCCCCCGTTTTTTTAACATTGCTCTCTCTCTCTCTCTCTCTCTCTCTCTCTCTCTCCCTCTTCTCTTTTCATTTTACGCATCATTGTTCACTTGGAACTTACCGAAACTATTCCTGTACCTTGTTTTAAAAGATCCTTCCTGCCTCCTAGCGATTTTTTAACCCATTTGCATCACAAGCTCACATGCGCTGAATTCTATTAGCGCTAATTTCATATAACCGGATATTAGTTAAATACATTGTAATTAAATAAACTTTTTAATGGTATATATTTTATTTAAGGAATTCTTTTATTCAATTATTGAGTTTATTTAATTCCGATACGTATATGTATAATGAAATATAAAAATAAATTTCAATTTTCAGAGATGCAAATGTTTCTTAATCAATTTTTGTATCATTTTTACTATTTTTAATTTTTGCCATTTTCCGCTGGCTCAATACGTCTTCCGATTAAAGAGAGTGGAATTTTTCATTTCGCGTTATCCCTGACGGAAAGAAAACGTCACCCGTTCGGTCCGCGGCTGAGAGTCCGCTCTCAATTAAAGTTTGTCGTAAAGGATCGGAACTGTTTGCAACGAAGTTCCGCTGGTAATCGTTGGATGAAGATTAAGTTATTTCCGAGCGACAACAGACGCAGATGCCCCTAACAACTTCGTTACCACTTCTAAGAACCTATCTGCCTACTTCAATAATATGCAATTTGTTCCTGCCTCGTAACGATAATAGCGTTTCGCACCTTATCTGATTTTTCGAACGGGACCGGCAATCGCCTTGCGATCAAACATGATAAGCTGTGCGAATGAATTTTGCTAGATAATAAATTCAAATTTAATAACCAAGTATTATCTCCTCTACTCTAGATAAAGATGTCCTTTGATATTAAATTGCTCCAGATAACACGTGAGAAAATGAAATGCCTTCAGTTTAATAAACTGCCATTTTCAATTAATACGCCTACGCAGGGTTCAGGGAATTGTAGATTAGGCGCGAAACGAAATTAGTAAACTTCTCTCGGTATTTACAAAGATTGGAATCGCGGCCGCGAACAGCTTCATTTGTACCGAGTTCAATTACGGGACCACAATGCCGGGCTCGCGAAGCCGCGACTTCCTTACCTTTGTGCATTAAAGTTTCTGCGTTTTCACCAAGGCCTCGTTATCGAACACAATACAGCGGTGCTGCAGCCGTCTCGCGGTGAAAACATATCAAATTACAATTGATTCGGCCGGTGAAAATATCCTGATAGTTTCTGAATTTTCATTACGAGCGCAATTCCGTAACGTTCATTGTCTATTCTATTCAGGGATCAGAGGGACGCTGGAAGATCTTTTTATATCGTGTTTTTACGTTAACAGACGGTCACCTGATCCCGAAGCAACGAAGTCGAAATAAGATGAGCACTTTTCAATAACAAGATCAACCGTCAAACTCGATTGGAGATATTTCTAATAAGAAGATGAAATACTAATACACCTCAACTATTATCGTCACCGTCTGGCAATAAATAAACCAGAGGTCGCTAAAAAAAAAATCGTATCACAGTTTTGTCCCTCGGCTGTATTTGATTCACGACGTGACGTACCCGTAAATTAACTTCCTCCGTAATTTGGTAGTCAGCTACATGTATTGAAAGGGGTAATTGAAATCCAATGCGAGACAGGGCCCGGGGAAAGTAACAAGAGGAACGGGAGACAACGAGGCTCATACGAGTCAAATTAAAAAATAAATAATAAAGAGGAGGAAAAAAGGGCAGGCAGCTAAATAGGAAACCCTGTATCGGAACGAGGAGTATCTCGTTTCAAGCGGAACCGTGAGGTAATTTTTCGATTGCATCCGATTGCCTCCTAGGAATATCGCGACAGCTCCACTCAATGCGTACCTTCGTTGGAAACGGTTCAGCAACCGTATATGCATACAGAATTCAATAAAAATGTTTCATATATAATAACAAGTTGTTTAATGATTTTATCAGAAGCACGGCACGAATTAAATTAATTGCACAATATAAATAAATATTGAACCTTTGCACTCGAGAGATGGCTCGTGATCACCATCAATTAAATTAAATGAAAATTTTTAATTTAAATACAATATATAGAATAGTTAATAGTGTCCTTATTGATCCCTGAGGGACTCAATGGCCTGGACTAGTATAATATACAAAAATAACAAAGCTACATAATATATTTACCCTTTATACAAAATTGAGGAAGAAAAAATTAATAGTACTTTTTATCGTAATCACTTATTACAATATCTTACAAGATAACAATCACAGAACTTATTTAATAAATACTCTTTCAGTAAGAAAAAAAAATACCTTGAGCACAAGGAATTAATTCCTTTTATTAAAACATCTGAAGAAAAATGACCGTGTATTTCTCAATCTCGGTTGAGCATAAAATTGATTTAAAATCTCGTCGAAATTTATAGCAGATCTAACAACGATTTCGTCTTGTTCAGTACGGAACGGGCAACGAACACCGAATACTTATGAGTCGTCGACGCAAAGAAGAAGAAGAAGAAGAAGAAGAAGAAGGAGAAGCCTGAGGCTGGTTCCGGTTCGCGTTTTATCGTTCGCCGATTTAACTCGCGGATTATATTTTGCCCCATTAACTCGATACGTCCGAACGAACCGGTGCTGATGTCATCAACTCGCGTCCAGTTGCCAATTTCGCAGTTTTTCCACGACAGGATTCGAGACGCTTGCGAGTCACGTACCGATCCCGGCATTAATATTGTTACCCTGTAATTCATGAATCTCGCCCCATGTTTCTTATCGGGGCTCCGATTGAATTACCGCGACTGTTTTATTCTCACCGACGCGACGTCGATACCCATGAACAAGTGCTTCGTTCGTAATTCAATAACAGATTATTTGTTCCCAGCGACAATTTCGTTGACGCGGAACACGTAAAATTATTTTCTTCTTAGTAGTGAGGTTTGTTAAAAAAAAATGTCAGAAATTCTCCCGGGATACAAGATCAATATCTCGTGTATCAAGAAGCATCGTGCACACGCGTGTCCGCGTTTGTTCTTGCGATTATTCGGGAGGGACCGGCCCGTAAATTTCTGAGGTCGATAAGAAGAAAATTTATCGATGTCCGCCAAGTCTGATACCGGGATAATATTGGTTTTATCAACAGATTTCAAACAACCGCAATTTTTGTACTCCGAACTGTTATTATTTATTCGTCAATCATCATTTTAAAAGAAACAACTGTGTTATCATGAAACCATTGAAATATGAAATCAGTTTTTTCTGCTCGTGTACCTCTTTTTATAAATTGCAATATAAAACCTGTTATCAATTATTTAGTATAAATCCTTGAACGTGTTCTCAGTAAAAATTCGCAGTCTAATAATTGCTGAAATGGACACTAGCGAGAATCGGCTAGCGTCGATTGAATCGGAAGGATAGCGAGACGCCTACGGATAAGCATTGAAAGGCTTCGGGGTTCACAAAGAAATTGTAGCTCCATACAGAACGAGAATAGACTGGTTCCATTTACGGTTAGAAACGTCGGCATCCTCTCGGCCGAGACCGATGCGCGGGCGAGACCGATCGAGCAGGCAAAAATAATTGGAAAATAATTCCGTCGATCGGAAACCTATCCTCGGTCGCGCAACGGGCAACAGTTCCCTCATTACCTTTTTTCAAACCTGCTGGAACCTGGACCGTTGCTTGACAAAAGAATATCCTCGAAAGAAACTGTTCGTCTCGACGCGACAAATTGTACGCGCAACAATTAAATTAAAAAGTTAATAAGCGGTGACTGAGGGATCGATGCAAAGTCCTAGGACGTATATGGGAACGTTTCCAGCTAAAAATTTTGAACAAGTTCATAATAAAAATTCTAGCGAAACGATATTTGAAATTCTCTTTCGAAGGTACCTGCATAATTCAAACCACGAAGAAGCCAATGTTGCTCGCCGAGGAGCAACGCGAACGAGCTGAAAGAAAAAATGCGACCGAGCAAATTGAAACAAATGAGAACTTATATGCATCGCGTACGCATTCCCGCGCTTTTACCGTCGGCTCGTTTCATTCCCGGCTGCCATACGGTTTTATTGCCGTTACGACGTTACGGTCTTCCGCGGTTATTGTCACTCGTCGTTCCCCGCCCGCGTTGACGAACCGCGTACGTACCAAGAACGCGGCCCTTCTCGTTGAAATTAAACCCGAACCTGTCCCCCAGCTTCTTTTTTTTACGTCCCGCGTTCTTCGACTACAAACGACCAACTTTTAAGACTTCTTTTTATTCTCACAGTTTGCCAGAGGAAGTTTGATGACAGGCGATCAAGTCCGCGATTGTACGATACGTTTCACGTCTCTATTCTTAAGTTACGAATACTAGGTGACTATATCATATTTGAAAAAGTTTAAGAAATATTTCAAATTACCAACCATTAAAAATCGTCTCGATTGATTTAATTACGGTATATCGTACGGTTGCAACAAGTAAATAATTTTAATTGTTTTCACAAGCTACTAATTAAGATAATTTCTTTAAAAATTCAACTATGAATAATTCTGAAGAATTATTTTAATTCTAAATGTTATATTATTATACTGAAATAATAATATTTAAAATATGTATAATTCTATAAGAAAATAAATCGGAATTTGAAGTATGAATAATTCCACGGTATCAATAGACTTACAACATTCCATTCAGTTACGCGTTTAACAGTACGTCCTGAGACTTACGAGGAGAGGTGCACGTGTCTCGCAGTTACAATTTTACAACACTCGGGATAGGATAATTCCGGGTAGAAAATTGTAGGCGCGTCAAGGAAGATGCTGGCAAGTGCACCGTTCGAATTTAAGTAGCAATATCATCGATGTATCGGTGTTATACAACGTCGCATCAACCAGGGCATAAATTTTTAACAGGCGATTATTTCAGATTTGAATGCTAGTGCTCAATTTCATTGCACGTTGGTTATTCATCTCCAACTAAACGAAACGAGATCTCCATTTACTTTCACGAGACTCTAACGAATTTTCTTAACTTCGTGCAAAAATAATTGTAATTTTTTCTTTAATTCAGTGATTGAAATTATTAATTTAATACCGAGAATAGAAAAAATTGTAAGGTGTTCGTCGGGATTTTCGGAACATCTTTTTTAGGATTGTAATAACAGCAAGTTCTGATTGAAAAGGGAATTGTAACAAGCAATGGAACCGTTCGTTCTTTCATCAGGTAAACGTACCTCGTTCCCGTGTGAGAACAGGCGATAACTCACGAATTCTATTGCCGAACTTCGGTTATATATAACCGCAAACTTCTCTTTAAAGGTTCATCGATTCTAAAAGTTCTTTGGTTAATTCCAGCCTCTCTTTCTTATCATCGAGGTATGCGCTTGACAATCAAACCTTCGCGCATTCTCTATTTCCTCACACATGCAATGTGACCATAATCACATGCAACTAATTGAAAAAACGTTTCTGTCGATACGTGCGTCACGTGAAGATCGTAAAATTTTGCAATCAGAAATATAAGGCCTCAATTCTTCGCGTCACAGTGTATTTTTCAATAATTTCATTTATTATCTTAAAACGATAAAAGTAAGTCAATAAGTAAGAATTGTGACGTGAACAAAAATCGGGTCGTCTATCTTAGTTTTCCAATCTTTCTCAAGACGATGAATAAGCCAGCTTTTTATCTCCGATTCATTTTAAGCAATGTAATGTATTCTCGGATGTTACACAAACGGAATACGCGAATGGCGGCGGCGCGGAGATTTGTCGAACAAAAGAAGAACGGATCGCGGAACGGAATGAAATTATTATTAATGCCGCGAAGTGAAGCGTCGCCGTTCCTCGGACCGCGTCTTAAACTTGCTCATTGTGCGACCGTGTCTCAATTAGCGAGAGTGAATTTTACCAAAATTAACTTCGCCCCGAGTAAACTTCGCTAACTACGTAAATTTAAAGCAAATTTCCCCCTTAACCGAGTTACTTGCTAAAAGCAAATTGCACGCGCCGAAGTCGACTAACGTTTGCAACAAATTCAAATTTGTCGAAATTCCCGTTTCCGTTCCGCTCGTTCGGTCCTCGGATTATAATCGCGAGCAGATTATCGAGTCTCACCCCACCGCTTCGCTTAAACAGCGAATACTACGAGGAAACGACAAGGGTAGACAATAATTATTGAAATTTCCTCGAATTATTTGATCAGATCAAATCCGTCGACCTCCTGTCAGAACCTAACGTTTCCTCTTCCGATCATATCGAAATCTCATTTGGCTCCCGGGCTCGATCGATCAATTAAAAAAGGAATCGCGATTACTCCCATTGTCTGTTAAAGGCCGGGTCAGCGGAATCTCGCGGGCGAAACTTTATTCGTCTACTTCCCGCGATAGGAACATCCGGCCTTCGCTCCG
>SHCU01000002.1:2568641-2588908 GCA_004307685.1 Ceratina australensis
CAATTAAAAAAGGAATCGCGATTACTCCCATTGTCTGTTAAAGGCCGGGTCAGCGGAATCTCGCGGGCGAAACTTTATTCGTCTACTTCCCGCGATAGGAACATCCGGCCTTCGCTCCGCCGCCGCCGCCGCTGCGAATGTCTGCGATACTGTAGCTTTTCCTGTTTCCTGCTGAATAGGGAGAAATGGGATTTGGGGGATAAGTCGTAAGTCGACTAACGGGGAATGAGGAAATGAAGGAGGAAACGTAGGATCCGGCTGGTGCAGCGGCAAAGCGCGAGTATAGAAGTTGCGACAAAAGGACCACCGAGAAATTATCGACTTTCCGTGAAGCTCATAAGACTGCTGTACCCCGTGTTCCCGCAGCCACCGTGTGCAACCATATCGCGTTGCATCCTGCGACTTCATTCAAATTAATATGCCTGTACGATGGCTCAGCATATTATAAATCTTTACGTCTTTTCTTTTGTTTATTAAAAGAGCTCATCTCATTTTCTGCTGTAAAATCGTGGGAATTAGAATATGAATTTCTATCGTAAACGAACGAGCCATCACGATGATGACAGTACTGTTTAAATTACACGCAACAAGTATTCTTGGTGACAGAAAATTATTCCAATAGATTGTAATTTATAATTCTACGCGGATTGAACGTGTATAGTGGGGAAGCACTTAGGAAAATGTTTGAAACGTCTATTATATCGAGGCCCGATTTGAATATCGCGAGAATCCTGTTATTGTACCCTTCGAGATTTATTTATCGAACTCGACCGATGCGAGAAATTCTCGTGACGGCGAGCCCCTTACGCCCGGTACGTCTCCGTTGCTTTCTTATAAAACAGGCACGGAGAGATCGACGGCCGGAATGTAAATCAAACCCCCGTCGAGAAGCCCCCGAGGAGAAAAAAAAAATAAGGAAGCGAGAATGAAAGTGGAACAATGTTCGATGATCTTTCGGGTCGTCGGTTATCGATTTTTCGGCAAACATTATCGAGCTCCCTACCGGCAGAAATGGGACGAGGCTAGGGAGAAGCTGGATGAGTCGTAAATCGTGATTACCTAGGTATAAGATGTTTTCTGATTAAAGATAAAAAGTTGTTTGGATGACCGAGAAGAATCCGTGCTTCCAAACTGTAACGCTCATACCTCTTAATTGCAATAATTCTAACTGTCTTTCATTTTACGCACGATAATAAATGTTGCTGATGATTATTAATCAATTTGTTAATGTCTCTACGATAGCTATTTACATAAAACAGCATTCTACCCAACACACTAAAAACAATTCTTAAACTTATGCTTCTTTCTTTTACGCGTTTCTCATTTTTTGTATTTCACCCTTCGATATTAAAATTGTATTTTCTAATTTCGTTTTTACACCTAGAAGAGTACTATACACACATCGTTTCTTCCCACTACATTTTGCTCCTAATTAAATAGTGAAAGAAGTATTACTGTTTTCAATAATATACCCGAGACCATTGAAACTTCTCATCCGTTGTTTACAGTCTGTACCTGTTTACTCTTTGCCCATGCTGAGCATTTCCAAGAAAGATACATTCTAAGAACCAGGTATACATATAACCAAGCCGGTCAAACATTACACATCGATTGTGAAAGATTCATTTCGAATTGTGAAAAATCGTTTCGCTCGGAAATCAGCATTAAACGAGAAGATTACACCGTGAAGCACGTTAAGCGATGGCAATTTTGACAATCCCCCGGTTTACGTGACTGGGAGATCAGACGTAGCTCTTAGAATTCGAGGTCTCGACGTGGCGCGGCGTTAAAAATCGTCCCGTGGGAATCGTCGCGACCGGGTTTCCCTTCGAGACGTATGTAAGTTTTAAGACGGAGGGGCCGTATCGTCGGAACTTTACCCCGCGCCGAAAAGTTCTCCGCCGGCGCGGCGTTGAACAACGAAAAGAAATCGGCGTCCGCCCGATAGCGAGTTTACATCCGCGCGATATACAGACTAGACTTCGATTTTTCCCTCTCTCCCTGCCGCGGTGTGTGTCCGTGTTACTTTTATTCGTAGGAGCCGAGTCGCGATTCCTCGTCGCGTATAACCCGTGTCGTTACTCTTACGGGTAACGGAGGTGGGTGAGAAAAGTTTTCCGCGTTTTGTCGGCCGACTTACGACTACGTACGGAAATCCAGTTTCTGCCTGTTGGATCCAGATCTCTCGCCCCCGGAAGCCGATATCAATTCGACCGGCCAGGTATAATTTCCACTGACTGCCTCGGATACTTCGCCGCGTTAAAGTCACGACTTTCCAACAAGCATTTGTTACTGCCTGATAGCTATTACTCATACACACTGCTGCTCGTAATTATCTTACAATTCACGAAAGAAAAAGACCTGCAAATAAAATTTGTATGACATTTTATAACATTATCACAAGTAGTAAATAAAAATAAGTTATTGAACTAGACTGTGGTCAAGATCTACCCATAAAACATGAAGATTGCATGTAATGTATAAAAATAAATAACGAAGCTCTTACGGCTGAATGGACACGAGACAAGGGAGCGAGAAAAGGAGTTTGTCAAAGTAATTCCAGTTTTCTACACGGGCCACGATTCTTGTCACGTACGTCCAAGTTCTCGTCTTTACCACCTCGAATCCTTATTATCCTATATCCGTGACCGTAATCCAGCTGCTTGCCAAATAACCCCGACCGAGCCGTGAAATCGTTGTAATAACAAGGCCGATGGTTTTAATCATCTTTGACGTTGCGAGAAAATTAATTACGCCCTGCCGTAAAATGTTCGACCTAACATTTAATCACCCCGTTATTAAGGAACAAATTTCAACTACGGGATCGAGTTCTCGAGATATTAATATAAATTCTCGCGACGGTAAGGATGTCAATGCCTCGCGAGATTCTTAATCGCGTAATTGAATAATCACGAACGGAAAAGGTTCTCGCCTTGGGGGGAAACGGGAATAAACCCAGACGCAAGATATAATCATTAAATTGCTCAGAAGTACAGATACTTCCACGATGGCGGATGGGACGTCGCGGCACGTTGGCCGCGTGAACCGGACCAAAGGCTGCCCGCGCGTACACGTATCACGAGGGTGGGTGGGTTAATTCAATAGACGCGGGAGAGCAAGAGGCGGGAAGAAGAATCGCGAGGCCTTTCGCAACGGTACGTGCGCGCCGATCCTGCGGAATTCAGTTAATCGCTTCGAGCGCGAGGAATCTCGGGAAAAACGTGTACAGAGGGGAACGCGGTACACAGAATCCGCAATAGCCAGCGAGTGTGACGTCGAACGGACATCAGTTAATAAATCTACGAGCGGTTTCAAATAAATCCATGAAATATCAACGTTTTACAAGTAATTTAAAAAAAAAAATTGATATACAAGATCCGCCACAGACGATTTGACGTGAAACGAGAAAACAAACGATAAATCTAAAAAATAAATCTCCGAGAAAATTAATCTCGTATAAATGATTTTGAGAAAAAATTGTACGAACGTGAGATTAAGGAACGTATACGTGGGAGTAATTCGGGCTAAAGAATCGACGGGTTCGGTTCTAGCTGTAAATCAGCGGGACTTTTATCGGGATCGACAGGGTATAGTTTATTCGACACGACAGGTTTCGAACGCGTTTCGCGGTTCGACCGCGGCACAGGCTATTATTAACAACGGAAAACGCAAAACGACGGACGATGGCGAAACGAAGATGAACGGAGCGGAGGCTGGGCGCGAATTTTAACCGCAAATTGCGACCGCAATGGAGGCTCGTTATAGCGAAACAGGAAATTAATGCTATAGCGAACGCGGTGTCACTCGCATTATAATTCACGGTAACATACTTTTCCCATCTTCCCGCGCACAATTTTATCTATGCGCCCGATGAGCTTTTTTTCCCCCCCTGGCCGTGCCATCAAAAATCCTTTGCGAGGGATAATACCGCGGAATACGCTGGAGAAATACACCGGGCAAACGTTTCTCACGAAATTCTTCAAGATTATATACTATTTAGCAACCTCATCGCGTGCTCTCTTTACAAATATAGAACACGTCGGAGGCGTAAGACAGCAAGGTTGTATAAGCCGTAAGATCTCTGGCATAAGTTCAAGAAATGTGGTCAAAAGGTGTACCCTACATTTAAAGGGATAAACTTTGAGGAAAAAAAATGACAGTAGCAGAAAAGTAAGAATTATGCAGTTAATCTTCGTGTTTCGTAGCGTCACAGAGAATTTTTAAAACAAATTTATTTTTGACATCCGCTCTATTTTGCCTTTCGTCACAAATGTCACGTCTTCTTTTCGTAGCTTTTTAACCACATTCGAAAATAAATTTTTTTCGTACTTCCATTTCAAGAGTCTGAAAATTGAAAATAATATAACACGTTTACTTCGACTCTGTGCACGGTGTTAGAGTTGATAGAAAAAAGTCTAGATTAATCCGATGAATCTTAAAATAATCACGGTGGGAGGCATATTATCTCTGTCGCGTCAACGGGGTAATAATTAACCAGCGTATAAAACAGTGGCAATCAATCAATCTCACAATAGCAACCACCCCCGACTGTATCAACAAACCTCCATCAGCGTGAAACATTACTCGATTCACTCCCCCTCGATAGGCACACACAATACGATTACGCTTCTAATTAGCACGTTGTTCTCGCGTTTTGACTATACCAAACACTTGAACATACGATCCGGCGATAAGCCTCTTCCCAATGCTCTGCCTCGCGTTTTCCACGTACCCGTTTAAAGGGGTCATACCTACCGTACGCGGATGAACGAACAAGAAATTTAACGCGGAGAATTCATTTTCCAATATTATTGCTTACTCCCAACGTCATCGAAATATCAACGAATTTAGTTAGAATGAATTCCTTTCGGAAAAGATACTTAATAAATTCTCGAACAGAGCATCGGCAAGACAGCGAAAAATTTAGAAGTTTACCGCGAAAAAATATGCTCGTCGCCTGGGGTAAACGATAGTGGAAGAAATCGAGGATAGGGTTGAAGAAAAATCGACAGGAGGCCCGAACGAGCTATCCGACCAATCCTTGCATAACACTGCGACACGCAAAAAAGTCGACAAACTACGTTCGTTATCGCATCGCATATCTGCTACCGGTTCTGAAAAAGCTCCTACGTCCCCGAGGGAGGAAGCTCGAAGCGAGCCAACGCGACTCCGCGTCCCGTGACGCGCTCGATCACGATAATTTCGCTTTTTCCACCGGCAAAGCCAAACGTCGTATCGCCTCGCGCGGGTATTCCGAGCTCGTTAAATCGGGACATCGACAAAAATCTGTTTGTTCCCCGCTAATGAAAATAAGGTGACTGCAAAATACGAAGAAAGATTGGCATTAAATTATATGCGCCACAAACGCTTCTTTGAAAACGATTCAACGTGCAGTTTGGGACGGTAAATCATAGCCTGTCTGTCGTTTAGGCAGACAAGAATGAAAAAGAATTATGAGCCTGTCTCGTTCTTTAATAATACTGCTGCATATAATGAAATAATTTATACATATAAAAATGAAAAAAAAAATGTTAACCTGATAAGTCAAGCAGTATCAATAATTGAAGAAGCAAGACATACTTAAACCTATTACTTTTTTATTCTCATCTCATCATCTCCCTGGGGAACACGTACAGGGAGAGTAAGTTGGTTGTGATTCACTGTCCCAAGCTGTGCAAGTCACGTTTAATTGGCAGATACAACAATGTCTTCTGGACGGACCGATAAATTCGGTTAATTGGGACGACAATTAGTCACCGGTAATTAATAATATGAATTTGGTTAGAATTATACATAGCACCGCGAGCTGGCCACGGGCTCGTAATTTCTAATTTAGCGGTAGGTTTGTTGTGCCGATGAAAACGTCGGTTTAGATAATGCTCGTGCCGCGTAATTTAGATTTAAATTAAATCGCCGGCGCGCTAGTCGACGCGGTAACGTTATTAACGATGGAACAAGTGGTAGATACTTGTGTCATACGAATCGATTCGATCCAATTCTAGATCGTGATTACACGCCCGGCTTTGTGCCCCGATAATTACGGGGGCAACGGTATCATAAAACAAAAGCGGGGAATATTATATTTATCCGTGATAGCGGTGGTCAAAAATTCTAATGGAAACGTCCGAGAAGAATTATTCGTTAACCCAGTTTTATGGAATTTTGTTGAGGACGTTGCAAATAGTTTTTTAATTATTTTGATTCGAGTAGCAGCTGTTAACCCGGAGGTAGTTAATTGAAGTTACGTTGAGACGGTGAATAATGAAGAAGTTAATACACAGCCTAGCCAAGGGAGGATTAAAATATATCTATAAATTACTTTACAAAGTCCTTAATGAATTTGTAAATAATTTGCGTTTCGAGCACCGCCGCGGCTGAATTTTAATCTACTACCACGTGATTTAATGGGCGGGAACGGGCGTTATCACGTAGCACACTAGCGAATCACGCGTCCGGTTGAAATTCGAATTAAAAGAACAGTAAATAACGAATCGTCGCGTGTAAAACCAATTATGAGATGATTCCGCGGCGGGCTGCTTCAAAGTTAACGAACGCAGAAATCTGTTCGCGCGTTAATCGCTTTACGGCCGGGTGGGGGTTTTTATTTCGCCTACGGTGTACGAAACGCCTTTGAATCCGCCCGTTTCGAATCTCATCGCGTTGAATTACGAATGCGAAAAGCCCTTCCAACTCCATTTGGCTGCCGGTGTTGCATATTGCACACAACAGCATATTACATGCCACGCATTACAGCGCGAACGCCGGTGTCTCGTTCGTTGGAAAGAATTCGTTCGTAGCTTATGAAACCCCGCCCTCGGCCGCGCCGAGCTCGCGGGATTTCCCTCATTTCCGTTTCTTCTGCCTCGTAATTCTCTCTCGAATTAAAGTCACCGCGGCAACGGATTTGTTTCTCTTTTCACGCCCGCCGCTACCTCCGACCATTTTCAAAGAGAGCGCTTGCAATCTAACTCGGAATAATTAATAATGCGAAACAGCCAATTCCGTCGAGCTTTATACTTTCAATTGACAACTATTTGTTCGTCCAACAAATCCATCGTTCCTCGCAATTTTCGCTCCCATTCTCAAAAAAAAATCTCATCGAATCATGGAACAATTTCAACGTTGTTAATCAAATATTTGACGGTCCGTTCGGGTTTTGGTAAAAATGAGAAGGAACCCGAGAGTCGCGCGCGTAGAATAGATAACGTACGATCGATCCGGCTAATCGGGAGAACGGGACTCGACGAGTCTGGCTTGGAACTTGACAGTCTGTCACGGAAACGTCTGCGTGTGCCAACGTGAGAGCCGCGTTTCCGCCCGGCGGACTATAAGCGCGTCCATCCGCGCGGAAACCCGCGCCTCCTAACATAGGACGTATGCACGTTCGTCCTGAGGCACGACGAGTAGCTCAGGAGAGACATAAGACGAGTCACGGATATTCCTGCGAATATACTTTTCAGAATGAAATCATTGGATTAGATTTGCGTTCCTATCGATCTTCATCCATCGTTAGCAGATTATTGAAATACGATTATTCATCGCTGATACTATTAGGTTTTCCCATAAGTTTCTTCCTATAAGTTTTTGAAACGAAATAAATACTGTCCGAACGAGACGTATGAGATAATCCATTACGTGCATTCGCAATTTCTTTGTTGTTGTACGCACCTGTGTGATCCAATTGTTTGAAATTAATTAATTTTAATCAATTTTTAAGTTTTTGAAATGGAAATTTCAGAAGACAAAAATATATATTTTCGATATTTGCTCTCTTTCACCTTTCGTCATGGTCAGAAACCTACGGAGGCACCTCGTCACATTTGTGATGAAAGGTGAAATAGAGCAGATATCGAAAATCAATTCTTTTTACCCCCTGAGACTTCCACTCGAAAAATCTAAAAATTGATTAAAATCAATTAATTTCAAAAAGTTGAAACAGGCATGCGTGTAAAGCAACCAAAGAAATTGCGAATGTATGTGTTAGATTATCTCACAAGTCTCTTTCGGACCATATATTCATTTCGTTCCAAAAATAGGGATGAAACTTATTAACTTTCTATACTATTAGGTTGCCCCATAAGTTTGGAATTCCCTATTTTTGGAACGAAATGAATATTATTTTAATAATTAGGGCTAGATAATTTCTTTTAATCAAATCAGTAATTAGCTCTTATTGACTCAAAATTAAAATTGACATAAATGACAGCATTTAAGCGTTGCAGAGATGAAAGACTGCATGGAGAATTAATTTGATTATGATATTTATAATAGCATACGATGCAAATGGTTTAAGCTGACGTTCTTAGCTTTCTCATAGCTAAAGGATCAACAAGATAATCAATGAATTTCGGTGGAAATCCGCGCATCGCGGAGACCTGAGAATGGCAACGCGGTGCCTCGAGTGGCCCTCGAGTAGCTCGCGAGGCCCTCAAACGAGTGGTGCAGAAGAACGCTGATGCAGCTCGCTATTTATCTCGAGCCAGCCCTCTAACATTATCATTTCAAATTGGTAAGCCTCCATGGTGTGTCTGCGCGCGGCAGCTCCTAGCCGAACGAAGAAAATAATCCGAACATTCTTCAGCGACAGATGAACGAAATTCAGTTTCTAAGAGGAGCTAACTTCGCATTGCTTTCGATGAACCTATTTGCAATTGTTGCTATTTCTTCTCTATGATTAAAAAATAGTAATAGATTTATTAATTTAATTTGCGAATTATACTTATCTAATCTTTAAAGAGAATATAAAGGAAAGCAGACTCTCCTAAAAACTATTTAGATTCACCAGACCCTAGCAAAATATTTGGAAAAATCTTTCGAGCAATTAACGTTTCATACGGCGATACAGCCGCTTTGAAATCGGTGAATAATTCAGAAGGGGGAAAGAAGATAAGAGCCGGTATATGCGCAGCGATACGAGGCCAAAGGTTCTGACGATGTCAAGCGTCGCGGAGCGCCGTCAATCACGCTGATTGACGTTTCGAGCCGATGGCGAATAACAATTTACTCGAAATGCCCGACAGCCGTACTCGTCGGCCACGACCGATAATGAATCCGGACAAACACTCCGCCAACTATCGCCTTCCCGTACCCCTTGTTCGCTAACGATCCTTCACTTCGCCATTTTCAAACGATTGACCCCTTAAACGTTTCTATTATACGCTTCGATCCTTAAATTTCTCGGTTGCGCAAATCAAAATCAAATGCAATTCAGTGTACAGATTCTACGATTCATGTGTAAAATACAAATACCACGTTAATTTCAGTTTCAACTTATTACTAACTAATTAATTCTTTAAGTTACCAAGAATTGCCTGGAGAAACATGGAACCATCGTGAATTCCTAGGAGTAGTTCCGTTTCCTCAGCAAGGAATTTCTAGCCGGAGTTCCAAGTGACAATCGATTGCGTGAATAAGGAAGCAATAATCCCGGTGCAACATGTGTAGCGGGAATATTTCGAGACAAGGGGGGGACAGTTCGCGCGTGGCTTGGCCCTCGTTTTATCGGGGTTCTGCCGTAATTACGAGCCGATTCTCGTCAATAACGTGGATAACAGTCAACGAGGCTCGAACGGGGGGATGCACGCTTACGCGATAATGCGGCCGATTAGATGCGAGCCAACGCAACGCGCCCAAGCTTTCCTGAAAATTACGAACACTGTCCACCAGTCGATCCTGTAGATATTCTACAAGCTATTCGAATAGAGAGCACCCGTAAGTGTGTATATCCTTAGGAACAAAATACAAAATCGAGAACTACGTTACGGTTAGACTTTACAGATGTGTAAGAGAATTAAACATGCGGTACGAAGAATGGATTGTATATAACAATGTTTAATAGAAATTCGAAAATGAGAAGAGAAACTAGATTGAAAAACAAAAGATTGATGAACAGATATAAAATTGCTTAAAAGCCTAAAATACAAAAGAAAGTAAAGGAAATAAACGTGAAATAAGAAAAAGTAGGAACTATAGGACTAAAATTATATGAAGTGTTAGAAGTAACATACTGTTTGAAACAACGTAACTGATAAAATATAAGTGCTTTATCATTGTTTTCATTCATGAAATAATGCAATCTTGAATGACGAAGGTAGCCCGTATCGATTGCCAGGTAAATTACATAAAAATGTTAAACGATCGTGTAAGTTATCAGGGACAATTAATCAGTGACGATGAAGTGCATCAAAACGAGCGTAAAAAAGTCCGGTAGCGGTTAATCTCAGACAGATTATCGTCCGATTTCGCATAACGTATTAACGTTAACAGGCACGAAACGAGTGGAAATGGAAGACCGTAATCACATTAGCGGGTCGAGTTAGCGGGGCTGGTTTATGCGGCATGAAAAGTGGCAAGAGATCGGAGATAATGCTCCTTAAGTATCCGCGTCCTCGTACACCGGAACCCAGTTACCTTTTTTTTTTCTTCTTCTAAATGCAAATACTACATCCTAAATATTAATGCGGTCGCAGTAAACGCGTTTTTGGTACGATAATGTACTGGCCGCGGGGGGGAAGAAGGGAAAAAATCGCCGTCGTGTTTTTAAGCGACAACTCATTCTAAATTGCCGTGTTTCCCAGGAACTGCCTTTTCTCTGTATATGCAATCCGCTGATAACTGTTGTTGCCATTACGAGTGCATATCGCGGCGAACGTTTATGAATAAACCGTGCTTAAGCTTGAAATAATATCAAATTCCCAGAGCTACATTTCCTACAATAATATAATCCGCATTGTGAATATCGTTTCGCAATTTATTTGAAAAATTCAATTATGCCGCGATGTAATCCGCGCGATAGAAAACACTGCCCGGCGTGTCGCGTCGGCGACTATTATTTTTATTCGTTGAATATATTTGTTCATCCCGATGGAATTCACCAAACTGTATTCGCGCCGTGAAATCTGAACGATTACAAATCAGCTGGCAAATGTATATATGAAAATGCGCGATCGCGCTTAACTGTGAACGTTAATCCGAACCGGTTCCCAGTAAAAAGCGTTCGACGTAAATGCATAAGACTTCTTCGTTTCTATTCCCGTAGATTCACAGGGGGGATTCGTGTTTGGTTTCGAAAACTCGTCCAAGATTAAAGTCGTGTTGAATCTTTGAAGAGTGGGAGGCACCGCTCGCGCCGGGGAAATCGAGAAAAATTTACCTCCTTATTCCCGACGAGAGAGATGCGCGAATGCAGTTTTAGAGTCTACCATAAATGTTTGCCCGCGCCGCGAAATATTTGGCGAACGCCGTAACGACCGCGATATACTTTGGTAAATTCCGGACTCGAACCGTATTTCGCCGGCTCCGTTGGCAACCGGGTCGATCAAACGGGATTAATACAAATAAATCTGAGTGCTACACGCCGTCTTGACTGATTTTCATTCCCCTGCTCATTCTACACTTCTCTAACTCGCCGAACAAAACGATGCCGCAACAAAATAAATATTATTCATCGTTATTTAAGTACATTAACCGTTTGAGTCCCAAGCAGCGTTATCGCGCTGTTTATGTTTCATTAAAATCACCCCCTAGCATTTGAAAATAGAGTTCAGATTTTGATGAATTACATGTCATATAAATCCTCTCGCATAGATTACCTATGCATGCATTTATAATTTCATTTTTTATATATAGAATACGTCTTGCAATTAACTAAAATAAAATAAATAATAGATTATGCAAAAAAACGGAGAATCTTTGAAGCGCTATAGCGCTTTGGGGGTTTTTTCAATAGTGTTTTAAAAAAACTTCCGGGACTCAAACGGTTAAATAATTTCATTTCATTCGTATTCAATGAGCAGGTAAATAAAAAATTCGTCGTCTAGTTCCCGCCGGTACATGCACGCTCTCACGTTCTCGTACCCGTTGAGAGCATTATTAAACGTAGCGAGAGTATAATCTCCCTCAAAGTTAGTCAGAAAGGTGATAATCCAGCAATTATTCCGAACAGACTGTGCACTTCAAGGCGGCGGCGGCGACGACGTCGCGACGTCGCAAATTTGTCTGTTCCTGTTATAACGAAGTCGTTGCGCTTTAAAGCCGGCATGTAAACGAACGGGACTTAATTCCGAGGGAACCGTTCATAAAACCAGCGACAATAAACGCGATTACCCGGTCGGGAAACGTGGGCCAACCGGTGTGAATCGACGATGGATTTAGCACTGCCGGATGAATTAACCGTGGGTCCGTGGCGAGTGCGTATTTCTCATTAGACACGTAATCCTGTTTATTGCGAGCCGCGCCACACCTAAGTAATTGAACGTAAACAGTGCGATTTCGCGACGCCCGTGGGAAATCGAACGATCCGAGAATCGCGCGGACGAGAAATAAAAGAGGTATATAGAAACATTAGCACGCAGATAGAAAGGATGGAAGAGCGGCCGTGGAAGGAAAGCAGTTGGAAAAACAAGCCCTTAAAAACGCCACGTATTTTCGTTCATTCGCCGTTTCAAAGAGAATCGGCATCGGCTCTTTACCCCCTATTGACAAAGATACGAAGCCGAAAGTAAGAGAGGAACGAGCGGGACGAAAAAAAGAGGGGCTGCTGCAGAGGGAAAAGCAGCGGGGAAACAACGCGTTTTGATTCACTTTCACGGCTTCGTGCTCTTTCACCTTGCGCGATTTTCTCTTGGCTCCTCTTTTTTTTTGTTTTACGGTCGACACGAAAATCCACCGCCCATCCATGCATATCGTTTTTTATTTCCCCGACGAAAGCTCCGTTAATGCGCGCGTTAACACCCCACGATCCGCGTCGGCTTTTTTTACAATCCCCCTTTTCTTCGCCCGCTGCCACAGCTCTCTCGCTTGCCCTTGTTCTTTGTACCATCCCTCTCGCTCTATCCCCTCTGTCTCTGTAGATTACGAGGGTTTGCACGCCGTAAAATCTGCCGACACGTGTAAAAACGGCGCGCACGTTAGCCCGCGGCTGTTTCCCTGCTTTATTTTTCTAGACAACTATTTGCCGTAACCCGAAAAATCTCTTTCGGAACGGACGCGCGACTGCTTTAACATCCACTCGACTACTTAACGTTCGTAATCTGCCTTCGCTTAACTCTACGAACAAGCTCCCATGCTTGCCTCTTATACTTAGGCCCGTTCCATCGAGGATTAAACGATGGCTCGTGCTGCCTGTCTCCTTAAGACCGACGGTCTAAGAATAAATGAAATCAACCCTTCTTTTACCTTTCAATTAGCAGCAGCTTAAAAGCTTTGATAACTTATGAACGGAGAAAACTTCTCGAAAACCGTGAAACAACATAATTGCTTCTGATTATAAGCGTGCCGAGCTAATTTACAGTAGAAGAATTATGCTGAGAGAATTCTCGCGCTTTGTCAATTAACGAATTAAGATTTCATCGAGCCGACAGCTAGACAATTTCACGCTTTAAGGCTACGTTAAGCAACCTGTCTCTTTATTAACTAATTTAGAGCGAGGGGAGAAGAAAAGAAATAGTTGGCTAAGAAGTTTCCGAGACGGAGGAAACTTGGCTTGTCGCTTTACGGCACTTTAGAGTCGGGGACGAACTACGTCATATAGCATACAGGAATCACGCGAACGGTTGCCCTTCGAGCGGTGTCAACAAACAACCGGTCGGCTCTTTCTGCCCCCATGATTAAAAACAAGCCAACCTACGATTGCTCTATTCAACCTTTCCAATGACGCAGCACGATTGTTGTGACCGTAACCACCCGAATCACGGCTCCATACGTACTGACCGGTGCACGTGTACGTATGCATGGGCGGTCGCAAAATATCTAACACGGAAAGTTCCTCGATAAATCAACGCCGGACAAAACCGGAAAGACATCGGGGCTAGGCTATACGTAACTACGCCATAATCTGACGACGTGTTCCGTTGTCCAACTAACAATACCACGTAAATCAACGCTGCGACCGCCTAACTAACCAGACTTAAACAATTCTGGCACAATTACTGTGTTTTCTCGCTCGAGTAACAATAGACTTAAAAACGATAAATTTAGTTTACACCACGAAGTTGGTAACCGTATATGTTTCGTACATCGGAACGATCGTTCTTACCGGAGTTTGTGGAACGCGTTTCGGGTTGAGCGAAAGATCGAGTAAGGAAAAACTCACCGTTCACGATGACAGCGATGGCCAGCAGGCAGAGCAGCAAGTGTCGCAGGCACATCTTTCGCCCGTCGAGTAGAGAGCGTCGAGAAGAGGAAAGGTGACACGCAAAAAAAGGGGGACGCTCACTTGCTCTTGTCGGACATCGTTCTTTAATCTCGCCGAGAGGGAAAAAAAAATCAGCCGTCCAACGCGTCGGTTTCACGAGCTGTCTCTCGCGATCAGCCGCTTAGGCACAACCGGACGTTCATCGCGATCCCGACACTCGTTATCATGTTGCACAAGAATACTTTACCGCTGCCCGGCGATTGTCCGCTAGAAACTAATATGGCACCACCGAAAACACTCGACGACGACCGAACGGCGAGAACGTAAGATTGACCGTTAGTTAACCGGCGAGAATTCAGGTCGATCTCGAATCGAACGATCGACCGGCGAGTCGATTCGAGTCCCTGGGAATTGTTGTTCCCGTCAGTGTCTTCAGTGTCCTCTGTGCTCGCGATCCCTTTTCCGTCTTTGCCGCGGCGACTATCAAACGACGAGGCTCTTTGTCCCACCGGCTCGAAGGCCCAGGGATATAATATCTCCTTTCCAGCGGATCTTCGATCTGCCTGTTTATTCTTGATGACGTCAGGTAGCCGAGAAGCTGTCCGACGATCCTGTGCCGGGAGCCACCTTGTCGGGCCGAGGAGTGAAACGCGAAATGTCAGAATCCCAAGACGTGTTTCAAGGTATGAATTTCACGAATTTTAATAAACGAATACTAGCGACTGTCCACCGGTACTCGTAGCTTCGCGCATTATTAACTGTCACCAAAAATCCGACGACCGTATCGCGTTTCCGGTAAACTTAACCTTGTTATTTCTCGCGCCCGAATTTAACGTCGTCGGTCGTCCCGCGAACGGAGGCTGCGGCCCAATCGTCTAAACGTTTGTACTCCGTCGACGAAAGTCAATCGGGAGATGTTGCCCCCCCTAAGGATCAGCCGCGAGTCACGTCCTACCGGTTAACGTTCACGAGACGCTGCCTCCCACGGTGAGTTCGCGGCGCTCACTGACTTGTCTCGGTGGCGATTCTCGAGGGTGACGCGACGAGAGCACGTTTCTCTGCCCCACCATGGCGACGCCGACGCGCGAGAGGCCGCGCAAGCGTCCGCGTCCGAATTGTTACGCGCGTCTCGCCGGTTCGCGAAACCATTGCGTCGACTCATTGTGAGCAGCGGCGGAGCGGGATAAAAGGCACGAGCCGTACGCGTGACACTCGAAATTCCGTCGCTTTTACCCTTGCCCCTCCCGCGTCGATGATGATTTATGAGTTACAAGTTACCAGTAACAAGTAGACTACGGTTTTTTTGCGCGAAATAATATCGTAGAAAATGTACGTATCGTACAAGAGAATGTATTTTAATATAGCAGTCCTCGATTTTGTATACGTATGTCATGCTGAAGGGGAGTTTTTTCAAAATAGCTTTTCTCGGAATCTAATGCATAGAAAATTCTGACAACTTGAGTAAATGTATTACTGTATGAGGAGAATATCTGAATATATTTTCAAGCCGATCTGCAAAAATTGAAAGTTTGTAAGTCAAGTTTAAAAATATGCTCAGATATTCTCTTCATATAATAGTACATTTATCCAGGATTTCAGATCTTTAGATTAGATCTTTTTATAGGATCTCTATACATTAGATTCCTGAGAAAAACTATTTTGAAAAAACTCCCCTTCAGCATGACATACGTATACAAAATCGAGGACTACTATATTAAAATACATTCTCTTGCGCGATATATACATTTTGTATGATATTATTTCAGATATCAATTTGAGAAAATCGTGAAAATTTACATCGAGCAGTTATCGGTATAAAATGAATGGCCTGAAACAGGCGCAAAATCAGCTAATTTTTAATTGCCGATAACTAATTAATGAAGGCTCAAACGCAATTTTGTCACTCCCCATTTTCATTTCATTTTTGTCCTTAGAATATGATCTTAGAATATTACCGTACGTTTACACCCAGTATAAAAGCTAAAAAGAAATCTATCTCGTTTTCGTCAATATTGTTCGAACGTGGGTAATTGTAATGTTTTTGCTCGGGGTGGCAGCAGTCATTGAAACTGTTTGTACGTACATACATATGTATATACGCTCTCGGGAGCGCGGCTACTCCGACTTGCGGCAAAAGTTATGACCTCAAAGGGGTCGTTAACGAGCGGCCGCCAAATTAGTATAACGGCGACCCCTCTCTTACCCACCCCTCGGTCCTGAGTTCCGGAAGGCGCCCCTCTCTTTGAACCTCTTATGTTTCCTGGGACGCGGACTGCGTTTGTGGTTGACGGCAATTGGCTGTTTTCTTGCGGTTTGCTGGAAGATCGTTCTAAAGTTTCGAAGAAAGAAGATCCCTCCTTTGTTTCCCCTCAGCCGAATTTTCTTTTCCCCCCGGCTTAGCGAATTTCAGTTCCTGTAGTTGACTGACGCCTGCCGCATCATTGTGCCAGTTAAATAAGATGCGAAATGTATTTTGCTCTACGTTTCGTGGCATCTTCTTAAATTGACGAGGAATATTTTTATTCCCAACTGTCGGGAAAAACGAACGTTTCCTTTTTATTGTTTGTTATAATGGACGCAGCTCGGTCGGGCATCGTTAGCAGCGTGCGATAGATCAGGGGAAAAGAATACTCGATCGCGCGAAAAGTCCTCTGGCTTCGAATACTCGCCGATCGTTAATTAATCCGCATAACTCGATCGCGTACACACATCCGCAGTAATACAGAAGTTAGCTGAGTGTAGACTAACGAGGTGGCGCGATCGATATAATTAATAATTAGTTTCTACGTATCAAAGCGGCGAGGTGCCGCGAACTCTGCTGTGTCTCCAGGGAACATAAATAATTACTATTCAATAGCTGTGCAGTCGTGTGTGATCAACAGTCTGTGAAACTTAACAATGCTTAAGAGATCGATTATGGATTCAGATCAGAATAACATTCTAGAATTGACGTCGAGAAATATCTAGACAATATTTCAAAATAAACTACACATTCCAAGAACGTGATAACAATTATTGTGATAGAATTAAAGAAATTAAGTAAAAAACTTAAATTAAAACAATTAAAGAGATTAAGTAATTGATGTGATCAAATGCTTTTAAGCTATTTAATTCATGAATGAAATTCTAGTTTACAATCTCAATTAATTTACTACAGGTATTGCCTTAAAATATATCAGAGGTTTACCTCTGGAAATAAAGGATCCAGGATGGTTTATGTGTACGCGGAAACGTTGATTCGTCCTGTGGTACTTAAAAGAAGAAGAGCTCTAAAAATCGAGCATTGAACAGATCGCGCAGTAAAAGAAGTGCTTCACGCATTGGTATTTTAGACAGTCCAGAGTGCTATTGTGGTTACTCAGTTTAAGACGTTAACTACATTCTGCGAAGCTTTGATCTATATATCACAGAGTCTCGGATTCAACAGTTACAGCAACGTAAAATTGATCACCTATCTTTGATGAGATATTCATTACTTCCTTTGATATTAAAATATTTCTTCGTTTATTGATTTTTTTGCTCGTGAACGGCTAAATGAATCTCATAGGAGATTTCAAATGCTAATAAGAGAAAAACTAAAGAGGTTGTTCGTTCCTTTCAGCCGAGGGGCGAATAGTTTTCCGCGTGACGATTTAACAGGCTTCGCCAATAAACCAGACGGAGGTGAATTCTATTCAAGAAAAAAAAAAAAGACGAGGCAAGAAGCCTTTTTTCACGACTGATGGACCATCAAAGGCCCGTGTCTCATTTCGATTCTGTTTTACTCCGCCCGCATATCGATATTCCCACCTCGCACCAGTGTTTTTCCCTCCTCGCGCCTTCGTCGACCAATTTTCGGCTTCGCGGGAAACGCGAGGCGAAGTAAAGCGGCGAGAAAAAAGTGAGCGAGCCTCCTCTCTCTCCTCATTAACCACCGCTGCTGGTACCTGTATGAGAAGGAACGCGAAGCCCCAAAAGAGAACGAAATTTCCCTGTCCGAGTTGAAACGGATTTCAATGCGCGCGATTAATCCGTCTCGTGAACAATTGAAGCTTTTCTCTTTACGTCACACGCGCCGTCCTTAAATTCTGTGTCATTGGCACATTTTTTCGCCAGATTTCCAAGCGGTAATGATCCTTTGACAGATTTGCTGATTATGTTAAAAAGGGATTTCTCAATGGGAACTCGATTAACGCGTGTCTGACCATGCACGAACCTCGATCACTTGATTCTCTATCAGTCACCAACGCGAAATAACGTCAGATTATTTAATCGTATCTTTATCCCTAAAATGGGATATGAAAATGTAATCGAAGCCGAGAAAAATACGAGCCTGTGTAAATACTGGTTGATATTTATAAAACCGTACGCGGAGATATTTTCACTTCCATAGAGTGCGCGAATTTGCCGCGTAACATTCATTTGCATGCATATTGATGGAACAAATTACAAAATTACACGATAAAACCATTTTCCTTTTCAGCCGGATGATATTTGACGACGAAAATAAATTCTATGCTAAAAAAAAGAGCAGTAGAGACAGTTAAACTGTCCACGCAAGGACATTTCATTATTCTATTTCGTTTATCAGTTATCACTCAATATGGCGTTTAACGACGAGCCTGTTTTGCTCGCCGTTTGACCGATTTTAGACAGGCGCGACGGTAACGCATAAAAGGTTGACATGCCCGTGTAATGCAATATTCCCGGAGCGAAGAGAATCAACGGTTGCAATAAAGAAGAAAACGAGACCGTGAATTATCGAATGGCGTGCATGATGTTGTCCCTGTCTTGTTCGAAGCTACAGCCGTTAATAATGGACGCGACGCGTTATACGCTATTTTCGAAATCCCGGTCGAAATTCATGTTTCAATTGACTATTGACTTTCCAGTAAATGAACACGACCTTTCGGGGATTACAATCGACCGGGAATGAAAAAGGCAAGCAACGTGATTCATAGTTCATAGGGATTATTTAAAATTAGGGAAGAATCCCAAACATTTGGATAAACATGCTGGGCCAAACCCGCACTAGATGTCAAGAATAATTCAAACGAAGTCACAAAAAAGTTTGTGTAGGAGGAATGCCGGATGAAGGAGTTCGCGAAAGATTTAACACTGTGGAATAGGGAATGCGGCACTCTTGAAGGACACAGAACGTTATTATTAAAAATTGCAAGGCTTCTTCCTCAGTTGCACAGGACTTTTAAATTCAGGTTAATCGTTAATTACCGTGTTTCGAACGGACATTGTATAGCCAGAATAAATCCAGAGAACGAATTTAGTTCGCGCCACCCATGTGTCAGATGAATTTATTATTCAATTCGTCAGCGCCGTTGACCGGTTTAATAATTTCAATTGTTCTCGATCATCGGCTGTTAAATTATATTAAAGAAATTTATATTTATTCCAAAATAGTTTCCCATCAAGAGATAGAACACATGGACTAAATGATTTATCAAGATTTATTCAACATTCCAATTAATTAAAGTAACATCTGTTTTTGGCTTGTGTCACTGTCTCAATTTCTGCTCACTGGCTTAATATCAGACATAAAATTCAGTGAGTAGATATTTTGACAACCACAATATCTCTTACTCATTCCATAATATTTCCGTTCGTTACAAAAAATTTGTTATTCAGCCGAGGTTTCGAAAATGTTTTTGTGAATGAACATTTGATGCAATACGCCAAGAGGAGATTATATAAGAGAATACTCGTAAGCAAACAGCGTTAGCTAGAGTCGCCATAATTCGGACGGGTACAAAATTCGAGGCATGTGCCCGGGTAAACTGACCACCCCGTATAACTGTCCGAGTTTATCTAGCCGCGGCGTATACCGTTCGGCAACGATTATTGTGACAATTTCATTTCGCATTATCCAACCGAACGGCCAATGACTCTATCGCCGAAAACTACCCTGACCACCTCCCTCACGCTCCCCGGTCCGGGTCGGTCCTCTGTTTCGCCACCCCACGCTCGACGACGCGATCCCACGGCTACAACGTCCGCTAAATTTCCCTTCGGGACATGTTTCGCGCATATCGAAATCCCATTTAATCGAAATTTCGAATGAGGCCGCGCACCATCCCCTTTCGATCGGACCGAAGTCACTCTTGTATTCGCAAGGAATGAGACAGAGGGGGGTGTGGGG
>SHCU01000002.1:2589866-2611614 GCA_004307685.1 Ceratina australensis
GGGGAGAAACTGGGAAAATTAATTGAGAATTTATTTCAACGCGAATCAACCTTTGTTACAGGTTCTATTACTGTTACATTTATATTTCCACATTTTGCCATTCGACATAAGAACTCAAGATATAATATCATATTTAAGACTTCATAAGATTTGTATAATTTTTAGTAGTATTCTATTAATGTAATACTTAATAACTTAAAATTTCTTTTTACGTAAGGGCTCATGCAACCTTGAGGTACGCGATATGATTCTAAGCATTTGACGAGATAAACACGGGATCGTGAAATAAACCGTTTAAATATACAATTTAAAGGCAAACATGCGACTGACGTATCGTTGACCAAAATTACGAGTAAATAAGATATCAATCAAACTGAAAGGCAGCTCCGTTTCGTTCTGTTTGAAGCGGCTTTCAAAATTCCTGTTGAAAGAATTAATTGGAAACCGGAAATATCGGATTGAATAACCGTGTCCCGAATGAAATCCGTCGTCGAAACGAAATACGTAATTAGTTTGCCATTTTCCCGATAATTCCGTGGTTTCGATTTCTTCCATTTTTATCGTTTAAAAGAAATCACTTGCAATGTCTAATACCTTCGAAACTTTTAATCAAAGACTGTTCTTAACGTCCGATACATATAATACTGTACCTACGATTTGATTCAAGTCGTACGAGTTCGTTGGTTTCACAAGTTCAAGTGCAGACAAATCTTCTCGCAAAAGTAAAAGTCATCCGTCGATAATCACACGGGAAGGAAACAAGCGGAATCTAAAAGAAATATAAAAACAGCAACGGCACATCATCCGTTAGAAAAAGTTGATTGGCTACCAGCGAGCGGGTCTACGATAACAGGTGGACCGTTATGAGAGTAATTTCGCATAAACGAAAAAAATCGAGCGATTTTTTCATCGACTCGGGTTGTCCCCTCGATCGATTCCGATTATATAGTTCGACAAACAAAAAAGACGCAAACATCCAACCTTTAGCTTTTTTTCGTCTTTCAGCCAAGGAATTTTTCAATATTCGCTACACTTCCCTCGGGATGTTTCTCGCGTATCGATATTCCATTTCGTTCGAGGCGAGTCGAACATCCCGTGGCGACGGTGCACTGATCACCTGGTCGAACAAGGGTGTGCCGGGTAGAACGAGAGAAAGTAAAGAAAAAAAAAAGAAAATAGAGTGGCGTCGCGAGAAGCTGAAAGATGTGACGAGGCCGTCGCGTCGTTTACCTTTATCGTCGCCCTTTACCACCACACAGCCCAAGCCGTATCGTTATACGAATTGCCACCGGTCGCACCCCTTAGCATGCACCGTGGAAATTTATTCGGCCACTCAAATGGCTATACTTATAGCCTGACGTCGATTGAACCGCCAAGTCAGATAATACAATTGTCAAACATAATATAATTATATTACAATAACGATGATTGATATTCGACATTGACGCAATTTGAGAAATAGTATTGGAAAAAGTATACGAATTAATTTAGAATAATCGAAAGCAGTTAATTTGTCAGAGGTAATCATTTTTCAAGGGGAGTGAAGGTATCAGAGGTGCGACGGTGGAAGAAGGTTTAAATAAGGAATGGGATGATGGGAACGAGGGCAGGAGATGGGGTAACTAAATTTAAGAACTGATTGCTGATAGGATAGAACAGCGTTTATTTGAACGACTTTGTTGAACTATATTCCGAGAGAGAGGATTTCTATATATCGGATTGCTGAATCAGGAACCGGAGCTCCGATTTTTCGTTTGTCGGACAACTCGCCCGACCAATTGAGCCACTCATTTTCTAATATTGGAACCTGTTGGAGAATCATGATCGCCACCTACGAGCCAGTCTCACCGATCCCAATATCCTCGCGGTCCATTCTCGAGTCGAAATACTTTTACAAATTTTGAGATATGTATTTTCATAAAATTTTACAATATCTTCGGACGATCAGATTGGTCACACGTCGTACAACGATAGATTTTCAATCGATTTGCATCAGGAATTTTTTTCGTTTTATCTATGCCCTCGATTTTCAGTTTCCTCAACGGGAATCAGAATATTTGAAATGTAAAAACAAACCTGTTTTTTATTATCTCGCCGCGCCTGGAGCCAAGTGTCGCGGATATACACAGCCCAGCTTCCGTTTATTAATGCTCATCGCGAAAGGGACAATTCGAATGAATAATTCGGGTATTTGCTGCTTTGCCGTGCGATTCGTATTCAAATGCATGCGCGTCCGAATTTTAGCGGACGGAAAAAAGTCGCCAGCTCAACGTGGCAAATTTTTGAATTTCAGCTTTGCGGCAGAGAATCATCAAAAATCTAATAAGCGTAATCTCGAACAGGATCGATGTAATTAATTTGATCGTAATACCGTGCACTGTCAATGAAATTAATTGCAAATTTTTTAAATTAATAACATTTGACAGTTTACAGAAATTTTGTCCGGCGAGTGTCCTTTAAAACGATTCTTTAATTCGGCACAATCGACGTTTACTAATCCGACGAATTCATGCGAATAATCGCCGCGTAATTATATAGGGACAATCGAGTTAATTAAATTTGAAATTGAATTAATTTAGCGACAGTCCAGGTTAATTACGTATCACCACCTGATATTTATGAATATAAACATTTGCTACCTGCCGGTTTATAATTCTCGTATAATCTTCACCCGCTCGGTACGCCTTCTCAAACTGAACGTTAATTAAATTTTAATGACACTCGTACCCACTGTAAACAACGCTGCACGCGGTAAGTAACCATAAACGTATGGTGAGAACGCGAAGCGTTAGCAAGTGCTCGAACGATGAATGAAACGCTTCTGTCTTTTTATTAAACTCTGTCCCATCTATATAAACTGCATATAACTTCGCGCTCTATACAAACGTGACGATGAATTAATTACGAAGATGATTAATAACAAGAAACGGCCGATGAAAGTTAACAAGATATTTCTATAATCAGGATTAACTGAATCCTGGCAGCGGGGCGGGTCACGAGAAATTCGTGGTTGACGAACAAATGGGTGGAAGTTTGCCGCGGAAAAAAGCCAGGCGTATATCCGGCGAACGCTTTATCGACGCGTAGAACGGCGGGGTATCCCTGGGGAACGTCCTCGTGCGCGGGTAAAAAGGGTCGCGGTAGGATGAAAAGCGGTGCGCCCACCCGTTGGCGAGGTTAGGGGAGAGAGGGTGGCGAAGAATTTTTCTTCGTGGCACGCAAAGCGTGCAAATTAGAGTGGCGAAACGGGCATAAAGTGAGAAAAGGGGTTTCTCTCCCTTTCTCGCCGCGGCGGCCTTTTCTAAATTCGAAGCCTCGCTGAAATATTAAATTATCGCGCGGCGAACTTTCAATTTAATTAATGCCAATGGAAGTCCGGTGACCCAAAACTTCGCCACTTCCCACCGTGGCTAGGAGATTCTGTTTTTATTCTATTTTCCTTTTTTCTTTTTCTTCTACTCGTTCCCCCACTCGCAGTCTACTCCTGTCGACGTTTTATCCTTGGCTCCTCGGTATTCACACTTGTGAACGGGTGTGCGTATAAATAGAACTGCGAGAAAACCACTGGAAGCGGAAATGCTGACGGCTCGTGACGCTGGCTGGTAATTGAAGGCCGTTAGAAATAAAACCCGAATAAAAGGATCATTATAACGTGGACAGGAATTCGGGTGTTCTATTATTTCGGGCGAGTAGACACACGCGATGGATGACACGTAACCGGAATATTAGTTACGCTATTTATAGAGATGTTTCTAAGTATCGTCGAATGAAATACTGTTGACTAGCTAAGAAGACCCAGAATACAGCAAACAATCACTCGAACCGCGTATTGCACACTTTCACCACGATCTCATATTTTGCCTCGATCTGTATCAGTGCTCGGCCATCGTCAGAGAGATTCTATTTCAATACCATCTCGCCTTGCTATCGATTTCAATATACATTCCACACATCCTTCATCCACTCTACGCGCCTGTCTCAATGATATTTAAAAGCAGAACGAGTGTATGGGGAAGCTCTAACCTGAGTATCCGTCGTTTGATCATCGAATCGATTTCATTTGCCTCTGTGTCAAATTGTCAGTCACGTAGAATATTAATTAAATGAAGAACCAAACAGCTGGCCACTCCATTTAGTCTCCTATACATAGAACAGTCCAATATGTATTAGCACCAAGATTATCTCTGAAAGCAGAAGATTTACGAAAAAATTTTATTGTGGAGAAAAGGGGGTATTTTAGAATAATAATAATTTTTTTATAGGTACAGGTGCCAAGGTCTTTTTAAATGGAATTGTGCCTGGCTTTTTCTTTACGATATCGTAGAGTGTATCCTAATATATAAATTATGGTAATAATAAATAATAAACTATGGTAGAGTGTACGCTAATATCCTATACGTAAAAAAGAAATTAGCTCAGAGTACTCTTCGAATATTTTTGTATTTTCACTGATTGTTGGTATACCACTCTTATAAATACTAATATAGGTCACAGAAGATAAACAAACGTTCAGTCACTCTGTACGCTCAAACGTTACTATATGTACTGTATGTTGTATAGCGAGTAATTAGAGTATAGATCAAAAACCACTTGTTGCAATATTAGAAATTATACATTAAAAATTTTCTATGCGTGAAATTTTATTTAATTTTTGTAATTCATATAACTTTTAATTTTCGCGTTCCATCGTATGTCTCAAACTTTTGTCATAACTTAATATGATACAATTAGAATCATTAGTACTAATCTCGAGTCCAGGTCACATTCATATCCGGACCGACGGCTCGGATATCAACTCCCGTTTCGAAAATACGTAGAAAAAACGAACGAGAATGGAAAAAAGATATGCCTCTAGCTGTGATTCAATTTAAAATGGTCGATGGAAGGCACGCGAACAGCGCACGCCTAGTTTCCGTTCGTATTATATTACTTTCTATTGGCTCTCGTCACCCGGCGCGAACAGAAGAAACACACGATTCACAGAGGGTGCGCAATGCGAGAGGGGAATAAGGGCAAAAGGTAAAAATAACTGCAACCGTGCACCGCGAATTCGCACTTATAAAAGCTCCATTTTACACGTTTCGATGGCACCGGTGAATGGTTCCCGTTTCGCGAAATATTTTTTCCCACCTATCCTTCTCCGTTTTTCTATGTCCACGCGTTTCGCTTCTTTTTCCCGATCGCAGGACACGAGAAATTACGGGCACGTGAGTGCTGTACGCAAGTTGAATACGCGATTGTTAGATAAACGAAACGTGAGATTTAATGCTCGGTATCGAATCCGTCCATTATTCACGTACGGCTCGCGTAAAAGTTATGTAATCACGAGATAATCATTAAAAGTTGCGCGGTTCCGCGATGGGTGGGGAGATTAAACGAGGCGCTTTTGAAAGCTCCTGTGGCGCATCGCGCATCGAATGCAACGTACGAAACTCGAGTTCGCTTCTCGGAGGATTCGCGTCGGCCCTCGTGTTCGAGAACTGTTAACTCGAAAATGACATTACTATTACTATTACGAAAATAACAAGCGGTTAGGATATAACTGAAACGAGGGAACAAAAGCTCACGTGAAAATCTATATTGACCGCAGAAAGATCGGGCAGCTACCATTCTTCGGCGGAGAGCATCACTGTTGCCGTCGGATTAAGCAGAAATCACGGGAACGTATTACTAGGAAAAAATGGATCCGACGAAAATGAAAGGGAAAAAGGTGGCCGGTGTGGTTCCCGGATTTTCTCTCGTCATTTCACCTGCCCGCGAGAGAATGGTTACACGCGTTTCAGTAACGCGGCGCCATTCGATAAATCCCCGTCAGGCGGCCCACGCGAGGAAACGAACAACGTTAAACACACGTACGTAAAAGGGCGTCAAAGGAACGGCTGGCGCGCCCTTTCGCGCTTCCGGATATTCAATCGCGCTGTCAATTGGGCTTAGCCCCCTTTCTCGCCTGATAAACTGTAAGAGCTTTGAGCGGGAACGCGCACCAGTCACGGTTAATACCGGCGAAAGGGTCGTCGTAACGTTTCCACCGATAGCCAAGGATTTTCTATCTTGACGATGAATCACCTCGATGGGAGCTCAATAATTATTAACCCGGTTCTCAGGAATAAATTGTTTTCGAACAATTTCCTATGCACAATTTGTCATCGCGACTTACTGTTCGGGATGTAGGACAGTAATGCTGGTTCACTCCGGTCCTGACAGTCGCGAACAAACTTAAGCGTATAGCTGGAAGACAAACGTCAATGGAAATATATTACTGATTAAAGCCTTATTTTATCCTTTTACTATACATGGGTGGTCTATTTAAATATCTTCTTCATCACGAAAAGATTCTTTATGTAATATGTAAATATCATAAAAATGTGAACGTTTTGTAAAAAAAGAGTTTTTAACGTCTATATCACAAAGGTAGGGAATAAATAAAAATGAAATTTATAACTGGTCTCCGAATGTTCATACAAAATGAACAATTTGTAACGTCAATGTGGAAAACGACATCCAAATGAGAATTTGTATTGCATTTTAAAAATCATAATTTGTATTCCACTTTTGATATTTTGCGTGACCTCGGACATTAAATCAATTTTTTATCATTTCTGTATAAACCATATTTTAAATGGGAATTCGCTGGCATTTCATGGCTAAATGTGCTCTCTATTCGGACCTCTTGTTTCCCTGCACAATTGTATCAATCGCCGTGGAGCGTGAATTGAATGATTTAAAAAGAGAGAACGAAATGCAGAGTCCGGATCGTTGTTGAGACGTTTCAATCTCCATGCCGCAAAGTGCGGACAATTTCGAGCCCGTCTAAGACCCTGTTTCAGTGCGCATAAATGCACGAACGCCCCTCAGGAATCCCTGAAAGAAGCAGAAGTAGAAGAAGACAAACCCGAGGCGGTCACGGGTGACCGGTGTTTCCTCGAGCCAGAAAGTCTCGAGCGTGGGTCCTCTTTAAATAAAGCATGAACTTGGTCGAGTTCGGTTCGAATTTAATGGGAAACGCGGCGAGTTTAACGGTACGTGGCAGCGGCCACTTGGCAATCCGCTTGAATACGCCGCATCCTCGGTTTCCACCGATCGGCCTGCCTATCTTCTGTTCCATCTTCGCAATCTCGACCGCCGGTATCCTCCCACGATGCTCGTGGAAAACCACGGCCCTGGCTACGCTCCAAATTGCGTGCAAAACCATCGGTGGTAAATGTGAACGACGAATAGGCCATTCAGGCCGCGCGGCGGCCCGTGTCGTCCGGACGAGGACTCTCTCCACCGATCGGGATCGATCGGCTCGTGAGTGCCCGCCGTTAATGAATCCTTTCGGTTGACCCGCGTTTTAACGACGCCTCGGTTTTGTTTGAGTTGCCCAAAGTGCAATTGGTAAACCCTCGAATATCCACGATTTCAGACCCGAGGAAATAATTTCCATCAAACGTATCGCTCCTGTCTTTGGGAATATACGTTCTCGTTGAAAAACAGGCATGAAATCGCGTTTCAATAAGTTTCTACCAAAACATTCGATACAATTCAATTGACTCAACGGAGGGAGTAACGATTAAGTCGATTCTCGACTCCGCTTTCAATCGTGCTCAATTTCATCGACGTTAACCGAACGCGTTCGACACTTGGACGTTTCCTCGGTCCACCTTGGACCCAGCCAATCTGACGACTTTACTCTGGGAAGTTGAACTCTGAGAGTCTTCGATGCGACCGATAACCCCGTGCAAGCGAACCCGGCCAATCTAAAGCCTCGATCAGTCAATACAGCGGTTTCGACTAGCCAACCGCTGTGGCGTCTCTTCCAACTATTTATCCATTCCGTCTATTCCGTTGCTCCCGCGCTGGTCGCTTGACCACGTGCCAGACCGTGCACCGCCCTGCTCGCGCGAACAAGATTCCGTAATTCTTGTCGGGTAATGGATATTTCCGGTTCGAATGTCTGATCAGATACAGTTTCGTTCCATTTTAGGATACAGGGATGCCTGTTTAAAATAGTATATTCTTTTACCGAATCTTTAACCGAATGAATAGTATAATAAATGGTATATAAATTAATAAATAATGAACAGTAAAAATAAACTGTAAGTCTCAGGCAACAGATAGAAGTCTCGGGGATATTTTAAGGCATTCGTAATGAACGTACACCGAGACTGAAAACGAATGACAGAAAACTGATAGGAAATGCGATTTCATTTTCATGGCCATATTGACATTTTTCAAACAGATTGCTATAATTTGCATCGATCGATAAAACTTTATACTCTTTATAAAACGACCTTCTCATTTAAGGACAAATCTTGAGAATCATATATTTTATATTTTTATCTCGCAATTTGTGTACCCTTTTTTTTATTGCTACGTATACGTGTCCAATCATGGAGATAAATTTTTTTCAATGAACGAATGATAAAATCTTTCGAGAATCAACAGATTTATAGATTCTTTTCAGCCGATGATAATAACGTTGATCGTGGCGATTGAATTAGCGTGGAAGGTCGCGTTCGATCTGGTAATTGTTGCGGTGGCCGTAGATGGCTTCGGGTGTACACCGGAGCAATATTCGTCGCCGGCCGATACATCGACATCCACCAGATGTAATTAGATCGACGACGCTTCTAGATTTCAATTTCGTCGGGAGCCGCGCCGAATTACTGGGTACACGCCGCTTCCTGTCGTTCCGCGCCGTAATGTATCGTCGCGTTAATCGAAACCTCGGCTACGATCAATTAACGAAACCGTTCCCGGCCGTGAACGATCCTTCTTCCCGGTGAAAGCATAACTCCTAATTTTATCATTCTCCCTACAGCCGACGAAACGAATAGCTACACCATTAAAAATTCATCTGCAACAGGTTTGTCGGTTTTATAAAAATCAGGTAGGAACATGGAAAAAATACATGCTTGCATTTTATTCTCTAAATTGACACTAAAAATATTTCGTTCTGCTTGAATCAGTTTTTTCAACTGTTACAATCCTTTTTCATTTACACAAGAGAAAAATACTCATGGGAAGCGATGAATATTTCGTATTGTTTAATGAACGTCTGTTTGGAAGAAAAATGAACAAGTTGACATTTGAGAGATGTCCTTTAGATAATCAAATTGTCAAATAATCATAAAGGATTCAATTTAAGACGTTTAACTCAGATATTTCATTTCGCGCTAAACCGTGAAACGTTGAGGGAAGTTTCTCAGAATAGTTCCCCCTTATGCGGCTAGGATTCGCTTAATGATACCAAAACNTCAGATATTTCATTTCGCGCTAAACGTGAAATTCGACTTTGAGGGAAGTTTCTCAGAATAGTTCCCCCTTATGCGGCTAGGATTCGCTTAATGATACCAAAACTTCATTTCGGGGAAACGAGTTATTTCAAGTAACCAATACGAAACAGCTTATTCTAAATTGTATTGCTTAAATAATTACCGAGAGTCAGACGGTCTTAACGCGCTAATTCATGCCGGTTAACGCGGAGATCGCCGTCGTCAGTATAAAGAATAACACACAATACGGTTACGTCAAGGAAGCGTAATCAATCAAATGATCCGACTGTTAATATTAGAAAACCAGGGAATAGGAAGTTCGAGTGTTGAATAAAACATGGAGGCAACGTAGTTGCACGGGCATTAATCCCTTTAGCGCGTCGTTAAATTTGATACATTCCATCGTCTCGTAAAATTTAGCTTTCGATTAAACCGGAACCCTGCTTAATGCGATTGGCGCTTTTGGGATTTGAAGAACGATAAAATCCAACCGTGAAACCAGAAAAAATTGCCGCTCTCGCGTCGTCCACGTCTAGCTGCACCCTCTCCCTTGTCTGCCCGTTTTTTCGACTCACCTAACGAATTTATCTGTCCACGATACAGTCAACGTTTTCACATACCTGCCAATCCGTTTTCATCAACGTCCTACTTTACTAGTATTTTAGTAAGTTCTACATTCAGTTTATCTTGATCCTTCTAATAATATTGTCAATCGCGTTTAATTCGAAGAATTTGCTCGATGCTGCTTCCAAATTATTGCTCCTTTTGCGAATACATACATCGCAGTGACTTTGTCTGACGTCTATGAAAGTTTCAAGCTCATTCGTCTCGCCGCGGGAGGCGAACAGGACAACGACTAGTCAGGATCCGTCGGGCACGGTTCGGTCTTTTCAGTAAGGGCACCCGGACGTTTGTCAAACGTTTTCTTGCGACGACTTGTCGGAATCGGGCCGGACAAATTGGCTCCGACCGGCAAAAACCGTTCGCCGATGTTCACCCTCGAAGCTCTGTTACCAGTAGACGCGCCTCCTTCAACAGTTTTTGTCAACGTGAACTTCGCAGTTGCCCCCCACGCAGGATTTCTCTATTACTCCTAATGAAACGTCACGAATCAAACGGAATGGACTTGGGTTTATCCGGCAAATCGCTCTTTTGGAACCCAGTGTTGTTTTTGGTATGTTGGTTAGCCGAGTAGTACACGAGTCGGATGAATTATTATTTTCGAAGCTGCAAGTAAAATCGTTAGATTTAAATTTAGACATGAGTTCTTGTGCGAAAAGATTGTTGATGCATCGGCGTTCAGATAAGAAGATTGAAGTAATCATTTTTATTGCCGGAGACAGTGGAGATTTAATAAGATTATTTTAATGGATCGGATCCATTGTAAAACTTGTGGGTACTAATTTATTAGGCGAACTTCCCGCACGTAAGCTTCCGTTCTACGTGCGCATACGCTTACTATTGTTGGCAAGGTAAATGTTTTAATTACGACCGCGGCTGCGGAGTAGTAACTCTCCCGCAGCCACCTATTTGCATAATTATATACTTTCCACGTTTCATTATGCTCCTCGATTTCCCGCTTTGTACAATGGCAGCGCTAACAATTCAAACGCTGTAATTAATCCGTCCATCGGCCTGCACGAAATCCAGAGCCCGATCCACGGGCTGAAATATTCAGAAATTTCATATCGTAAAAGAATAAGCGAGGTACAGTGAAATCCTCGGTTGTTATTCGTTACGGTGAATCGGAAAAGGGCACCGGTACGCAGTCAGGGAATTCAAGTCGACGTCGAAATTTCAATAGGTGTCCACCGAGTCGGAGGACGTCGCGGCGCACGTGCGTCGCATGCGAACGCGTGCTGGGCTTAATAACGCTGCAAGCCCGCGGTCTAACATTCCAACGTGACCGCCGGTACACGCGGTTAGCACACCTGAAGGATTTTGAGCTATGGTCGAAGGCGATAGGGGGACGGGGAAAAATAAATAAGATCCGGCAAGTAGTGCGAGCCGATACATAGTTGAACAGGGGAATCAGAGACGCGCGTTAATAAAAATTAAAAGGGTTTTAATAAGCACCTCTTTCAGTTATTCATTTATATATTTCTGACATGATTTATCAGCCACATTTTTTATAATCATTTAATAAAATATGAAGCAACAATACAGATCTTATTTAACAAATGTTCTACTTTGAAATACAAAGATGCAAGTATAAAAATGAAATCATTTATTAGCCATTAGAAATTCACCAGATGTTTGCAGATAAATTTCTCGAGTGTAAAGGGTTAACACGTAAGAATGTGTTCCCATTAGGCTCCTCCGTTACAAGTCAGAGACACGGCGAATCTAGTATTAGCCACGTACCGCAATCCCGTTCACGGGACGAGCCGATAGCGGCAAGTAGTAGAAGGCAGGCGTCGGCGCGACAAGTAGTGTAAGCGTGAAATTCGTGGGCAAGTGAAATTTCAATAGCAGCTCGCGATCCGTCGCAGCGCGGCTACGTAGTGGAAGGAGGCTTAATAACGGTGGAAGCTCGTGGCCTAACATTCCGACGTGACCGCCGGCATACGCGGTTAGCACACCTGAGGGATTTTGAGTTATGGTCGGAAGCGGCGCGGCCCAGCCGGCGCGGCTGAGGCCGAAGGTGGTAGCGGCCGTGTCGGCGGCGGTGCCGTGGGCGGTAAAGGGGTTTGAGAGAAGGGTGATGAAAGGGCCACGGCTAATGTGGTAACTCGTAACGTCCGTCTCGTTCGCGAGGCCGCATTAATTATTTCATATCCGAAACTCAATTTTCCGCGTACCTCGCTGGATCCACCCTCCTTCCTTCCTTCCTCCTTCCTTCCTCCCCCCGTTCCGTTTTCCCTCTCGCAATTACTACCCTATTCAGCCTGTCGTGTGACCTTGCGCGCATTAAACCTGTCGAGCAATAAGTAGCTTCTACCTCGTTGACGGATTACTCCGAATGTGGGAAAAAACATATATTATTTCGTATCACTACAATTTGTTTTAACGCTGATTAATCAAGTTGAAATGAAGTTTTATATTTATATGTATGTTGTAATCGTCTTTATTTTTAAATTAACGTGGATGGTAAAGAGGGAGACGGTTAAGGGATCCAGGGACGGGTCTCCGAGAATCGGGAAGACTCGAGGAAACGGAGTGCAGGATGAGCAGGATAGGGCAGGAGGATAATGTTAAAACACAGCTAAATTAGATATTCAAAACAGTGACAAATTTTAGTCTGACTAGTGTTAAGTTGGACTAGGCTTAATCTTGACTAGTACTCGTATTATGTTTGTACACTGAGGTCACGGTGCGAGCGGCTAACGAATATTATTATTACGCAATAATCGTGAACTTATAAAAATTCACTGTGAATCTATGACTAGACCTGGGTAGATATGAAATCATTCGGTTGATGATGACAAATTATAAATCTACTTAGTTTATAGGAAGGCTTCGCAGGTCCCCCTTCTTACACTCTCGCTCCACATGCATTTATGTTCAATACGGGTGTTACAACTCTTAGGATCGATATGCGTGGCGTGAGATACGCTTTACACCGTATGATTACAACAATGGTTCAAACTATCAGACTGATGCTGTCGCGACGTGCTCTTACAATGATCTTTACCGAAGTCCAAAGTGGAGTGAGCTCGTGATTGCTCGTTACAACGGTTACATAACAAAGTGCGGGTGCGCGTGCGTCGGTATACCGTCGGTTATCGATCTCTGGATCGATAATCGAATGGGCCTATGTAATCGCCCGAAAGACTGGTCCTCTGGTTACAATGTACATGTGTGTAACAAGGATTAAAATCATACTGGCTTAAGATCAAATTTAATCCTCTGATATGATAATCAGCACCTCTCACTCGGGTAACACTTGGCTACTAATAAATGTGTTACTTTTTAAAGACTTATTACTTTTTTTAGAGACTTTAAAGACTTAATACTTCATAAAATAGCCAAGTATTTTATAATTAGACAATCAGTCAACGATATTAAAAGCAACGCGAATAGAACAGGCTCGGGGAAGAAGGAGAAACGATAGTACCGTTCGCGTTCATAGATCTTCCTCGTAATTATTATTCCGCAGCAGGGTTGCCGCAAACGGCTGACATTTGTCGTCGATCCATAATTGCCAATAAATCAGCCTATTTGCGACGATACGGTGCGGTGCGGCGAAACAGTGAACCCGTAGCCGGCCGGCTAGCTAGCAGAACCGGGCATAAAGTTACTACGGAAACTTACCACGATTAACCTCGTTTGGTACGCCATTGCTCGTTGCCCTTTCACCGTTTCCGCGAAATCAGGGATATCGGGGACGGTTCGGTGAGTTATCGCCGCGTTTAAATGCGTTCCGCCATTACCCGCCGACCCGTTATTTGTAACTGTTTGTAAATTGTTTCGGAACAATTACCAGCGGTATCGTGACGTATCTCTGAAGAATTTCTTCCTCGACGCGTCAGCCCGGGCTAAACGCGTCGAACGCGTGCCGATTATTATTTCCGCGAATTTCCCTCACCGCTCGCGAGTCCTACGCTTTGACGTTGCTCGTAACAAATCGCAGGTGATCCCGTAGATACGATTCGTGCACTTATTCGAAAACTCATATAACTTGTTGCCCACAGAAGTATCTTGGTCGAAGACGAATTCGAGCAACAAAACCGAGGCAATCGAAGTTCGGATTAAACTCGGGATTCGATATTAGCAGAGAATTCGTGGAGGGTCGCGCGCGTCTGTTTAAATTGGATACTCGTATTTGCAAATATCGCGAGATCGATCGAGCGGCACGCTGCTTGACCAACCACGATGCTGTATCGGCGCCGTTGCCGGAAAACAGAACAGAACACGGACGGGATAGACCGAAGTTGCGCGGATAGCGCGATGGGTCACGATTTCGAAACAGCATTACCGATGTATATATATCGTAACCCGTTGTAACTAGTAATCTGAACTAGCTCCGGCTATAGTCAATCAAGGTCTCGCGCGGCGGATGGTAAATTGAACCGATTCCATGGAACACCGATCGCGTTGCGTTCCTACATAGTGATTCCATTTCTTCCCGTATCGGGAATCCAATTACGTTACAAGCACGAATAATGATTAGTCTATAATTTAACGAAATTACCGTGTTAATCAAACTCCTCTCGCTGCCTTTTCGAATAACATTTTAACGAGGTATGACATAATGCTTGGAACAAGATCCAATTAAAACATTTTCATGTTAAATACATTTTGATGAACATTTTATTGCTGTTATCACTTTACCTGACATTCAGACTGTACGTACAGAGACTTCAATAGATTTCTGTCCACTTTCAGTGAACACCTAAGAAATACAGCATTTGTACGTATGGTCAAGAAGCGATCACGAATGAAAACACTTGGTGGTAGATATTGAGAAGCGATGTTTGATATTTTTTCATCCGGACCTAGCGTGTAGATAATTCTGGAAACTTTGAGGAGTGCATTGCTACAAGAGTGGAACACGTGAAAATTGTATAAATCAGATCTGCGAATTTTGATGAAATTTGATCCCCTCGAACATGAGAATATTTCTTGTTCTTCTGTTCCGTACTTTTCGTTAGACCAATACAGGCAAGATATTTTCCAGATCAATTCACCGATTATTTATATTAAAAAAAGAAATCACGATTTTGCGGCAACATGATACCGTGACCAAACGTATGCGGTTTTCATAGATCCAATAAACTAATGAGGCTTGGTATGTAGCCGCAAATTCGTTCGGAAATGGAATATTTACTTTGAAAATCACGGAGCTTCAGTCCACCCTTCGCCACTCGTTTCCCCACCCTTGATCCATCGGCCACGCGTTTTATTATTCCGAAATCCGCTCTGCGCAATTAAAGCTTTCGACCCGTGACGCTTCGGTAACGGCCCCGTTATTCGATTTTAATGAAAGTTATTTCTACATGCATGCTCAATGAGCTTGACATTAATTAAAATATTTCCCGTTTTACAACGCCTTATACGTTCCACCGGCGAATTGATTGAATTCCGCGAAAATGTAATGGATCCCTTACTCCCTTATCGCGCGTCGACTTGAAGCTAATAACGTTCTCCCGTAACGAAATATATTGAAACTTCTCTGATTAATGGTTAACCCCCCGGAAACGACGTTCCGACACAGATCCCCCGAACTTTTCGAAAAAAAGAGACTCAATCATAGGGTGGGAGGGGAAAGTTCACCCGGATTACCTTTGTGCAACTAGAGCAGACCGTCCAAGTTCCATGTAAGATTAGGACGATCGTTTGTACGGACTTACAGGAATTCCGCGGAGCATCAAAGACACTGTCTTCTACTTCGCTCGTATCGAGCCCAGGTATATGTGTCTGTGTGTGTGTGTGTCTGTACGCGTGTGCAACGGCCCTAATGATCACAGACTTGAAACCGAAATTCCCTGACAACGTGGCGAATCACTTGTGCCATGCAAAACCGTATCCAGCCGAGGCTGATGAGCAGCTGCCGACATTGTTAACCCGCGAGCCTCAAACGCGACACGCAAACGCTAATGTTTTCACAGGAAATCGCGTACCCGTGTAAACGTCGCGTTCTCCTGCCGTCGATCACGATTCTGCGTTTACTTCGTGCCGCCTGTGATTACAACAATCGTCATACGGATTAATTGTATTCGTTCGATTTTTCCAATAGAAACTCTGCTCTAAAAGGATTATATCGTATCAGGTTATTTATATTAATTATTAGTTACATAGGAAAGTCGATGATTGGATAGGTATAAATACAGTTTTATATTTATGTGATAAACTTAACGCACATGCAAGAGAACTAGAATTCTTGTTGAAATTCATTTTATCTTCGAGTATAAATTTTATAGAAATTTTTTCTGAGTTCTGGATGATGTGAGGCTCATTAAATGAAAGTTGCAAATAAGCTGGAATTACGTTGATTAAATTCGTCGAGAGATTCATTTAAACTTGAAGGATCTCGAGAAATTTTTGTTGATGAGTCATAGATAATAGCGAGTAAGCGTGTGAACGTGTTTAATTCTTGTTGAGAATGGGAATAGTCGGCTTTCTCAATACACATGCAAGAGAGCTAGAATTCTCGTTGAAATTCATTTTATCTTGGAGTATAAATTTTACAGAAATTTTTTCTGAGTTCTGGATGATAGTGAGGCTCATTAAATGAAAGTTGAAAATAAGCTGGAATTACGTTGATTAAATTCGCCAAGAGATTCAGTTAACTTCAAAGGATCTCGAGAAATTTTTGTTGACGAGTCATAGATAATAGCGCGTAAGCGTGTGAACGCGTTTAATTCTTGTTGAGAATGGGAATAGTCGGCCTTTTCAAGTGGCCCGATTCACCGCGGGTCTCGAAAACGTCGGCGGTGATAAGAGGGAAGAGGAGGAATCGCGCGCGGCTGAAAAGTTTTGCAAAGTTCCATCCTTTTCACCGGGCGCCAAGGCCCTTTCATTCGTACCATGAATCAATTCGAATCAGACCCACCTCGGTCGGAGTAGTTCGCGAAAGCATGAAACGCGCCGCGCCATAAAGCAGTATCTTCGTCCCTTTAACTAGCCTTTTCTATCACGCGCCTCGTATTAATAACTTTTCATCCGTTTGTACCCAGCCCGACGGGTTTGTTATCACCATTTTCCGCGGCGAATAAAGCTTCGCATGAAAAACGTCGTCCTTTTTTCATAACACCGACGAGTGAAAAAAATTGTCGCATTTTAAAACGATGAATTAAACAGAGGGACTTTTTTTTACTTCCATCCCTCAATTACTTCCATGCGTCTCTGTAATAAAGTCTAATTGAATCATACAGTTTTCTTGCCATGAAAACGGTTTCAGTTGCTCCAAATCATTTTTACAAGTCATACCATTTAATTCCATTATATACACGCTCTAGATAATTTCATGTACGTCAGAATTTACGAGAGCAGTGTTTTTATATAAAAAAATCAACGGATATTAAGAACCCGCGAAGAACGATTAAGGTACCTTGGAAGTGTTCTTTCGTATTTTACCAAGATCACGCATGACAATCGTGTCTTAGCACCCAACAGCGTACGGGGATGCGCGCGGAACGGGTTGTAAAGAGTAGAATGCCGAGGGATGGCTGACGCGAATTGAATCATGGGGACGTTTTAGCGTTTACGTGGACAGCATTCGAAGCTTCGTAGCTCCGTGGCATTCGGTACCACTGCTCGAGATCGGTACGCTCCGCGAAAATAAGATTTGCGCCCCGAAAAATTTCAACGGACCTTTTTAATTTAACCCTGTTTAGGCTGTTGACGAACAGAGGAACGATATTGGTGGAAGCTCTTCGAATTCAGAACGAAGTTCCTCTTCCATTTGTCGGAATTCAGTTCTTACGTTACTTACTAGGATAAATCTACAGGAGTAGCTAGTCTTTAAATCCATGGAACGCGCAAAACGATTGAACGAAGTATTTCTATTAGTAATTATGATGCGAAACGTAGAAGCAAATCGTACGATCGTATATAAGTGCGACTGAGTTTGAGATTCTGATTAAAGTTGCGCATTTGGGTAAAGCAATATTTAATTGAAACAACTTTATTAACATCGAAATTTACTGGAACTCTATCAGGGAGAAATTCATACCGCGTTCGAGTTGAAGTGGTGATGAGAGCGGCGAAGTTCTTCTCGCGAGATAAGTGTTCTTATCGCGCGAAGATTACTGGAAGATGAACACGCCGGAAAATTGTGATCTCAAAGACAGCAATTACTTTCGATATGCCTAGAAGAGACACGATGCAAAAATCGAATTATTAATACTGGAGTATCATTTGCTATTGAATATCGCTGAGCTTCTCAAGAACAGCAATTGAAGTAAAAGATATTCGTACAAAGTTTTTCCATTGATCAGAATCAAAGGGGCTTTATGCCGACATCGCATACGCATTTAGTCAGTCCCGCCGTGTAGATACGCGCGTTCCCTCTATTCAGACGAACGCGAGGTAAGGGAAATAGGTTGCTGAAGTAAGGCGGGTAGGGGATGGGTTTTTCCTGGAGACTGCATCGATTTTTAAACTTGTTCGTCGTGTGCAGGCCTGGAGGTGGGGCAGGGGGGAGCCTCGCTCTTTCAGAATTTGTCCGATTGAAAATTTATCCGATGCGCGCGGTGTACCAAACAGTCCCCTGTCCGACCCCCTCCACGCTTTCACCCCCCCATTTTCCCACGTGCATTTACTTTATCCACTTTTTTTCTTCAATTTTTTCTTTTTTTTTCTTCTTTCATCCCTCGCACCCCGTTTCCTTTATCCTCACTTTTCTCCTTCGTCGCTTCTTCCCTCTCGCGTTCCTTCTGCTCATCGCCGATGAGCACGCTCGTCAATAATTTCCAAATGCCGATAACGAAGCGAAATATTTTATTTCGAGGCTTGTTGTAACTCCGAGGCTCGTAAACAATTCAAGTGGCAGTATTCCAGGCCGCAACTTTTCGAAAATTTCTCGGCAAGTTGCAACGACGGGGTAGAGTTAATGGAGGAAAGGTAGAAGAAAGTCGAGTATGAAATGAATTACCAATGACGTAGACTCGTCGTGTGCTCACGATCATTATCACAGACGCTTTCTGAATGACATTAAAACGCTTCCAAATAAACCTGGAGCTACTTATTATGAAACAACGTGAGGTACTGAAAAACAACAGGGCGCACCGATTGGCAGAGAATATTCTAACGGATACTTGAATCCCGGGGATCGAAATTGCAAATGAGGATTAAACGGACAAGTGGCGGTAAATAAATGGCCTGACAAAAAGCGGTGGGCCACCGATCGGATCCGGCGACTTCTACAAATCTTGCCAAGCAGAAACTTCACCGTCCGGGGATCGAAATGCGAGCCATAACAAGATCCGGGTGACCGCGTACGCATTACGAATAACATTACCATACGCCGCCCATGCCGGGAGACAGAATGCTCTACTCCGCGCGTACGTGTATGTGTGTGCATGTGTGTGTGCTGGGAGCCGGTGAAATGGAGCGGAATCTGATCAGATCCATAACTCTTTCGCTCAGCTACTCGCTGGTAATCCATCCTATGGCCGGACGATAAGCCAAGAAATTATTTTCGCGGTTCGCGTCATTACATGTCCACGAAATTTCGTGTAATGAATCCGCAATTTAAATGATTCCATTTATGCAAGTCCAACGTTCTACCCTTATACTCAAAAATAATCAGTTGAAATAATCAGTAATGTATCGGTTAATATAAATACTAATAAAAGTGTTCTTCTGTTGCTCTTTACTAATTGTAAGAGTAAATTACATAAACAGACTTTGACTAAATGGTAAGTATGAGGAAAAATGGTCATGGTAAAAATCCCTTCTGCAATAATTGAACTACTATTTATAATACTAGTGACTTATAGTATAAAAATGAAAAATATTGAACTAGTAGATATAGTAGTGGATAAAATTCGTAAGCATAGGTGCCTGACTAAATAAAATCTGCGATCTTTTAATTCTCTAAGAATAGCGTTACCTTCAATTGACCACCACCATTTGTCAAGGTTCACCTTATGGAAAATATTAATTGATATTGACGTTAAGGAATAACAAAAATTTTGAATAAATTTAAAAAAGAACTTAATATTATAGGAATATAGAATGTAACGTAGTAAAAAGTATTGCAAAAGGAGTTAGCGATGGGTGAATTGGTAACTGGGAGCAATAGAGCGTCGTCAAAATGTGACTGACATTATCCGCGCAGCTGGCTATCTACGAGGCAATAATCCTGTGGAAACACTATTGCGGTAACGCGTAGTATCGACTGGCTCGTTTCTGATGTGATTGATACGAACGGACAGCCGCGGTGTACCGCCTGGCGCGAATTCAGGCCACCGGGTGTCCAACTATCTATACGGTTTTAAATCATCATCGAGGCATCGTCGTCGTTCGTTTCTCCGACTCTGATGCGGTTGAGGGGAACGATGGTTAGCGTCCAGAAACGAGGAATGTCAAGAAGCGAACGTGAGGCAACGTCGCCAGACGAGGTTAATGGTAGGAGGACGAGGAATGAAGGCGACAAGGGGCGGCCAAGCCGAAGCAGCACGCGAAACTTTGATACGTTTCAGAAACGAGCGTCACGGTTCGAAGGCGGAAAGTCGAGACCGACGAGGGAGACTTGGAAGTCTATGAAGCCGGCTTAGGAAACAGCGGGTATCGATGAAGCTACTGGATGAAAAAGTTTGCCACATTAGAGACCCGGAAACGAAAGGTTGCGCCAACATCATGGCAAGACTGAAAGTAAACGAAAAATAACGAATTGAAAGCAAAACCGTGTGATAGGAAATAGAAGCGAAGATAACAATTATTTTTTTAAATTACTAACGTCTATCTTTAGATTATTGGTACTCCTTGATATCTACAAGTATTAACCAATTTGAAAAGAAATAATAGTGCATACTGAATGGGCAACTAATTGGTAACTGAGAAATTCTATAATAGTTTTAAGAAGGGTTAAGATTAATTAACGCGGTGATATCCTTTACTTCCGGGTTTCTTTTCCGACATAACCAGAGTTTCACAGGTGTTTCACAACGCAAACTCGTTCGAACGAAAATTCTTGTTATAATATTCAAAATTCTCAAGCGGACGGCGCGATCCCTCTTAATCCAATTTCATTTGACTTATTAAACTCGCCATCTGCTGGTCTACATGCTCCGAATTATCGCCATTAATTATTACCCAAGTTTGCAATACGCGCGTGCAGCATAGATGCATGTAAAATTATTCTATGTATAAATAGCACACGAAAGTGTCCTTTCAATTTCATTTACTAAATTTACTTGACGTTCAAAGACAAATTATTTACTTTAGTGAGGATATAAACACACGTTAAAATTGTGAATCAAATCTTATGCATTTCTTATGTGATGTTTATTTCGATTTTGAAACTGAAAATTCGTCGCAGACAGACGGCGCGACAGCGAAATCCCGACCGCGGTTGCATAATTTACACCAATGTTTCCTACATCTGTTCACCGGCGCGCCAATATTGCACGGCTTTTTCAACCTCACCGTTCCCAGTCCACAATTAACATCGTTTTAAATAGACCCTTACGGGGTTCCATAATTTATCATCAGCAATTTTCGACCTGCGGTAATACGCGATAAAATTGACAACAAAACCGGCAACAGTCGATATTGGTCATTTCATTTCGTGGTAGATGATAGTATGCCGAATACATTATCTATGAATCTCATCGAAAAATAATGTAAAGCGTAATTTAGGAGAATTGAAAAATTTAGGCAATATAAAACGCATTTAAGAACTCTAATTACTAATTTACCTATTTCGATATTATCACTGATACACAAGGCTCGATTAAGGGATTAATTAATAAAGCACTTGGTTCGTTAACTAATTGGTAGCCGGGGTGGGAGAATGTCGTTCTCGATGAGTCACGGTCGGCCCTCGGATTTAACTGGAACAAGCCAGCTTCTTGTAGTCGCGATAATATCAGGGGGGGGGG
>SHCU01000002.1:2620803-2632221 GCA_004307685.1 Ceratina australensis
ATAATTAATGTAGAGAGATTGTCGATAGATTTAGCGTTAACAAAGTAGCTTTGGTCGCAAATATAGTTTGGCAGTATACCTTAGCGAAAAGAGCACGCATGCTTGCCCGAAGATTGTTGTTGATCCGACAGAACACGTGCCACTGTCGCTTTCCACTTTCCTCGTATGTACATATTACAGTCGTGGCACCGCGGGGCTCCTTTTTCCGTGGGATCGGATAAAATTTACTGGAATTGGGGGTGACGTTCGCCACGCGAGAACTTCTTCCAGCCGAGCACATTCATTTCCCGGGTGTGTCCTCGCGACCGGCCTCGAATCAGCCGGGTCAGGTCCGCGTCCAAAGACAAAGGGGTAGCGGAGCTTTTCCCTAACTCCCACCGGATCCCGCTCGCACACACTCGACCGCGGTTCCTTTACACCGTTGCCCCGTCGCGGTTTTGATAACGTCGAAACGTACGGGGGATTTTCTTCCCTTGTTCGAAACGGATTTAATGGGATCCGGATGGAACGAAATTAGTCGCGTTACCACTCGCGACGTAACTGAAATTTCACTCGGAATGGAATTATTAAGGTCGCGCGAGAGTTAATATTTGAACGGAACGAGCGAGTGAAAATTATACGTCCGCTAGACAATTGAACAATTTTCTGCATACAATTTTATTCTCCAACCACGAAATTCAAATATATAAAATGCTATTCGAATTTATACAATGTAATTGGCCACGTTTAAAATTAGATAACCGGAAAAATGTAAACAATGGTACACGTTCGTTCGAACTCACGGTGCGCGAATACCAAATTTACAAGCTGCGTGTATGCATGCAACTCGTCGCTGTTCGAATAAAATCGTTCTCAGGTCGCCCCGCGAAATTACGTGTCTAGTCTTTGGCTCCTTCGCTTTCGAAGATCTTTTCCTCTTCGTTTCTTAACCCATTCCCTATCCCCATCCGTGCTCGTCTCGCCGCCGAATAATAAAAAAAAAGAAGATATATTAAATTATTCCTAACTCTATCGAGCTCAGTTTTCTGCGAGAGCGCGAAATTTATCTATTTTAATATGATCGAGTAAAAGCACTTCCCATTAATTTTTTTTCACTAAAATTTAATCGTCTCGCAGGTCGAGTAAAAGTCAACCCAGAAACCAATATAACTACTGAATGATTCTCCAAAATAACTGTTCAGAACAGGGTCGCACAAGAATTCGTTATCCGAAGATCTAGTTTTAAAAGAAAAATGATACTAAAATAAGAACGAAAGAAAAAATTCAATCAATTGTTCTACTAATTGCACGATCGTCGCTTCGGAGACGAGCGGAATCTTCGGGCGGAGAAATGCCGTGCGTCGGGCGCCGGTCGCGGGCCGAAATTCCCACTCTATCCGGCGAGGAAAACAGGTAGGGCGAACACAGTGATCCACGGTGAACCGGGGCTGTTCGTCGATCATCAATCCAGATCCGGTAGACCGCCACCAGCGCCGAAACTGTCCCTGGTATCCTTCTGGCTTCGTTCAAAGTGATCGCGCGACGACGACGTCGACGGCGGCGGTGGCTGCGGCGACGCGGCGTCTTTCAAACGGTTCTCGAAATTCAAAAAGTCCGAGCCGCACGGGCTACAAGCCTGCATAGATCAGGTAAAGAATCTCTATTTCAGATCTCCCCATAAGGTAACCGTGCTCGATTGACTTTACTTGAAGCAGAAAGGTGTCCGGACCGCCGCTCTGCCTGTCCAGTCTGGGCGACGAGATCACCGGTGCCTCCGTGCTGTTGCAGAGTCCTGCACCGTCCATCATCTTCAAAATATCCGAGTGTAAATAAATCTACACACCGTTCGTCCCTGTCTAGCTTTATTACAATTAATTCACGAAGTGAAATAATATTGAACAAGCGTACGTGTATCACTTTTAAATAGAATACAGAATGATAAGATTCACGCACGGTCGTAGATATTCCCTGTGTGTTTCTAATATTCATTTAATGAATTTATATTACAATTAATCCATTTTCAAGGTGGAACACAGAGTCGTAAGAAACGATAAAATTCACGCGCTATTGTACATATTCTCCGTAATGTTCCTAATATTCGTTCAATGAATTTATTACAATTAATCCCTTTCGAGACGGAATAATATTAGCGTACGTGTACGGTCTTTAAATAGAGTACAGTGTGATAAGAGGGGAATGATAAAATTCACGCGCGATCGTATATATTCCCCGCGGTATTTCTAATATTCATTAAACGGGTAAGAGTTTCTAATATTCATTTACTAAACTCGAGGAGCGACTTTCAAAATTACGCCAGCGTAATCGCGAATGGAATCTCTTACCAGCTTGGTCTTCTCCTCGATGACTTCGACCACGTTTCCCTCCTCGGTGCTGGTAATAATGCCAGTTCCCAACTTCTTGCCAAGAATCTTCACCTCCTTCCGACAGCCGCTGCCGGTGGAGGAAGCCGAGCTCATCGCACCGCCGACGGTGTCGCAGCCGTTCGTGTTCGAGGCGGTACTCTTCAAAAACTGCTCGTACGGGCTGAGCAGCTTCACGTCCTGATACTGCGACGTCATGATTTCTTGGCTACGGTTCTTCGGGCCCAGGATCTTCACCTCGTTCAGCCCGGAGAACAGTTTCGATTGCAAGTAATTCGGCTTGCTACCGAGAACCTGCGGAACCATCGAGTAAATCTTTAATGACACATTTGAAAGATTTTGTAGGAATAATACGTATATCATGCACAATGACTTCAGCGGATTTCGGAACAGCTTCGATAAGTATACCCCTTTAGAGAATCATTTATTTTTATAAATCGTAAAGATTTTCTAGGAATAATACGCATGACTTCACGCATACGAATGACTTCAGTGGATTTCGAATCAGCTTTGTTAAGTACAGTATTCCTTTAAAGAATCATTTATTTTTATAAACTATATGATATTTCTTTGACTCCAGAGTTTTAATAAAATCGTTTTTAATAAATCTGCAAAATATTATCAAATATTACCTTAGTGGTAACGTTGCCTGTTCCAAGAATCTTTATATCCGATTGGCTAATAGGTATCAGGCTGGTGTCTGGCTCAGTGTCATCGAAAACTGAGGGCAATTTTATCTTAGGCTCGTACACTGAATCATGATCCATGGAAGAATTCTCGAGAATATTTAAATCCTCGGCTAAACTAGTGTTACTCTTCAGGTAGGGGAGCGTATCATTTAAAATCGAGAGGGGTGGATGAGTTTTCATTAACAGCGAGGGTATGGACGGCTGAGTAGTCGACAGAGTTGACATATCGCTCCGATGGCTGAGGATGTTTGTCAGTTCCTGTTGACTCGATGGCACTGCTATAGCTACAAAGAATACGTTTTCTTTCTTTTTTCAGTTTCTTCTTGTTAAATTTTTGTTAATTTTTCAATCCATTGTTAATATCTTAAGCTTGTAGAAATATCGCTTACCCTCGTCATCTTGCTCGCTAGCCACGCCGCCGTCCATCGTCAATGGCTTAGGGCCCAGCATCAGATCATCGATTTTTGATTGCGAGAGGAAACTCATGCCATCGACAAAGCGGTCGTCGAGGCTCTTATTGAGAACATGTATGTCCTTGTCTTCCAGAATCTCGATCCCATCCATCGACATGGATTTCTGCGCGGTTCCGGGGTCGACCATCATGACCTGATTATTGGAATCCCCGATGATGACTTCCCCCGCGTTACCGCGCATATTCACCATGTTAATAGCCTGCGCTTCCTCGCCCTCGAGAATCGTCACGTCGTGCGAGTTCTGCGCCATCAGATCCCGAGCCTCGGTGCTAGTCATCACCTGCGATTCGTGACACAAACATCAATAACTCAGTCCCATTAATTAAATACACCCTCTAGTTAAATACATGGATTAAATTATACAATTTTCACTCCTGATCAAAAGTTTGGAGCAACTGCTTCGTGAATAAAATAAATTTCTTTACAGTTTTAAAGTTTAAGAATTAAAAAATTCCAAGCTATTGTTATGTCAACGCTTATTAAAATGTCAATATTGCATTGTAAGCAATGGATGAGAAAATAGAACAGCAGGAACAGTAGCAGAGAGATTTAAATGTACATTAGATGTGAGATACGATTTTTGATTGTCTGACCTTAACCGGAGAAATCTACTTCGAATAGAAACTGCCCCGAGTGATTTTGTTACCTCGTAACGGCCATCCTCGGTGGCCCGGACGAATTGTATCCCACCCTGCGCGGCGAGTTCCAGCAGCTCGTTGCAATCCTCCATCACCGAGTTCTCGGCAGCACCGTTCTGGCGATCGAGCTCGTTTCGGATCGCCTCGGCGTACGTGAACTGGGAATCCAACGCGGTAACCAGACTCTCTGTCAGGGCAAATAAAATGGTTGTATCGAGAAACATTGAAAAATCATTGCTACTTTAACGAGTCAATTATAAGACAAGAACACAAAGGGAAAAAGGGAAGAAGGGAAACTAGCTGCTTGGACATCGAAACGGAATCCAAAATATTTCGCTGATATCTACCAGGCCTGTGCAACTATTAGAAACAGATACGTTGTTAGAGTTTGAATTCCATTTCAGGCAACGAGATCTATTCATGAACAATAGAAACTGCGTGCATATGCGACACAGGTCTGCTTTATACTGTGAAACCGTAAAATAAAGTTGCCTGTCCCCAAAACAATTTATTGAAAAGGAGTAATGGATAAATAGCATAAGACTGTTGCACACCATGTTCGTTCTCAGGACCGGGCGGGTCAACGCTAAAACTGATTTTCCCATCGGCGTCTACGTTCTGAGTCACACTTGCCACCACAGGTACCTTCACTTGAACAGACTTCATCCTGTCAACGTCGGCTGAGATCGTAGGGCTCAGACTCATCTTCCCTGCTAATCGCAGATCCTCTGGTGTCGCAGGCGTCAGAATCTAAACATCCAACAAATTTGACTTGTTGCAAATGAATTATAATCAATTTGACTGATTATAAATAATCTTACGTGTTTGTGAGTACTGGTTGGAGTGATCTTCACGAGAATAGGCATTCCCTTGGCAGGCTTGAAAAGCGCGAACGGCGTGTGGCCTTCCAATAGGGCCATCTCCATTGCTTTCGTATCAATCTTGTCTATTATTATTGACTCCATCATGTCTGGCTGCTTAAACACATCATTCATTTTATTACAAATGAATCTCGTAATTTCTGTTCGCTGGTCTTTTTCTCTATAGTTTTATGTGCATAAGCCAGTGAAGAGAAAATGTAACGTGAATAATCTCGATGGTTTAGACCAGGAGCTCAGTGGCTGTAAATATGTTACCCATTAATGACAGCCTGTAAAAAATTGTCTTCTTTTTTCTGTCACGAGCTTCCGATCTAATTTAATTGCCTGATCGCATAGTCCAATAAAAAAACCTATCTCATTTAATAGATATTGCAAAAAAGAATTTTACATTTTAGAGTGAATTACTAATGAAGACACGTTTCTTACCTCTGTGTTCCTGTCTCCGTTAGGCAGCTGTACGATCCTGACGTTCTTACTGAAAATTCAATGTTAATTATTTAAAGAAATTTATCAGATTTAATATGGGAAACTTTTAACAAAAATAGACGACAGATCCTGGGACACAGAATATTGAAGACGTGAATGTTTAACGGAAAGGTACGGGGCTCTAAGTTCTCTGAAAAAATCAATATTCAGGCGGCGTTCGTCGTCGAACGAAAGACAGACGACAATTAAGGTAAATGCATTTCGGATTTGCGCGACGCGAGCCGTCTACCTACTTTCTTATGACGTTCGGGTCGTTGATGGCCGAGAGGGTCTGCAGGCCGGTCGGATGTCGATACTTTATGCCGTGCTTGTACTCCTCGTGCGATCTCAAAGCGAACCGGCGCGGGAACTCTTTGCCGCAGATTCCGCACACGTGCTGCATTTTCTCCGCGTGTGCATGCGCTTTGACCTTGTGGCAGACCAAATTCGACATCTGATTGAACCCTTTGCCGCAGAGCTCGCATTTGTACGGCCTCTCGTTCGTATGGGTAAACACGTGGTTCCTCAAATTGCCTGACAACGGAATTGCTATTTAAACGCTGCCCAGCATACCGTTCGGCTCTGTACAAGCCGTTCAACGATCTTCTTGCCCAGCGCGCATGTTCAATCGAAATTTAATCGTAATTCAATGCATCGCGGAGGGCAAGCAATTTTCTATATCGAACCGAAGCCAACAACATATTCCAGTTAATTATTGAATTCGTTGGATAATAATTACCTTTTTGATGAAATCCTTTCCCACAGACTTGGCACTTGTGCGGCTTATGTTCCGAGTGAGTTTTCCGGTGAGAAATCAAAGTAGACACTCTGCACAAATTAATGGAATTTTGTAATACAGGATATCAGTGTATAATTCGATATGAGAAAATGAATCGAAAATATATCGTCGATTCGAAAAGCTATAAAAAAAAATTCCATACTTTGAACTTATTTTATTATCCCTTCAATGGCTGTATCATCAATACGAGAACACTCAGTGTAGGAAAGAAGAAATGAGGCTAGCAGCCGTAAAATGCCTAATTCTATAATCGTTTCGAGATTACAATTTCACTCGACTCGTCCACAAAGAGCTTTTAGTTGATACGTCGCTCTAATTCGTTAAAGACATCTCATTTGGAAAAAGCGCGAGATTAATTTATAAAGAAGAAGGGGATATTCTGCTCGTTAAAATTTCCTCTCTCATACAATTGCGATTTCATCACGATTCAGAGCGCTAATGATCTCATTTGCTATGATTATGGAAAACTGACCAGTCGAACACATAAAAACTTTTTCCCAATACGCAAAGAATCATTGCTACCCTATTATAATGTTATTCAATAACATGATAATGTTCTAAAGCATGCAATTTTTTTTTAAAACATGTAGTTTTTTACTTATTGGATTCATTTTTTGAATAAATTGTCCTGCAGTCCAGAATTTTTATCTTAAAAACTACGTAAAAAATGATAAATAAAACCGAAAAAAAAAGAAGCTGATGACTCGGGAACAGCGATACCTGTTGAAAGTTTTCTTGCAGAACTCGCAGACGTACGGCCTGGCGTCGCTGTGTATCGCCTTGTGTTGGCTCAGAGTCGACAACTGCCGGAAAGCTTTGCCGCAAGCCTCGCACTTGAAGTTACGCTCGTCGGTGTGCGTCGGCAAATGTCTCATCAGTGTGTACTGATGACGGAACTCCTTCGAACCTGATCGTGAGTGGAATATCAACCTCGCGGCAATTCCGTCGACTTATCATTTAGCAAGGCAAACACAAAGCACCGCGGGCGATTAAAAAAATTGTAATTGAAAATCAGGTGTAATTGTTCCGTTTTGGCTCTATATACGATCAGGTGAAAGGCCACTTACAAATCCCACATTCCCAGATTTTTAGCGTTTTCCCGTCGCGTTTCAGGTACTTGACGAAATGTAGCTTCGACCGTGGATCGTCTTTGTCGATCAGACGGTTCGAGGAGGAGGAGGGTGCCTCGATTGGACGCGCGAACGTCACACCATCGTCGTTCGGTGAATTAACATGCTGCTCTAACATCTAGTAAAGACAGTTGTTTTTGTTTCCTAGATTGATCATTTCAGAAGATTTTATTTAGTTGGGCTGAAAGTTCGTGCCAATTTTTAACTTGGAAAAAACAGCTGATTAAAATTTTTAATTTTAATTAATATACGAATAAGAATCTTTTATAATTACCCGAAACTTGATTATTTATTTTTTAGGTTTCTCAAACCTGTCATAATTGCATCAACAAAAAATTGGTACGAACTTTTGAGACAACCAAATAATTTAATATGTTGTACCTTGTATTTAAAAGCATCTTTTCCGAGAAATTTCGCCACAGTACCGTCAACATTAATCACTTCGGAATCTATGGCGACATCTAGATTCATGCAATCGCCCTTGAAAACGAATCGAATTTTTACATATGAGGCACTCTGTTACGACGCGAATAATTACGGCAACGCTGATGTTAATTACAGTTAACTAGAACGGTGATAACTGTTATTCACTCGTTATTGGCAATTACCTGCATTAACTGATGATCGGTCAGAGCCGGTAGAATTGTGACATCGTTTCTACAATCTGAGCTCGTATTCTCTTCTTTCACATAAACCTCATAAACGCTGAGAACGTGAAAAGATTAAATAAGATTTAGTACGAACGGCTTTGACGTCCCGAATTTATTTCGACTATCTTCGATTTCTGAAATTCTCATTCTGTTCCTCGAGCTTACCTGATCACTTCATCCGGGATCGGACGATTAAATTGCGGATCCTCATACTGGGGCTCCCCTAAAAATTACTTAGCTAAAGTATACTTTCCTCAGAAACAATTTTCTCCGTAGCCGTAAGATAAAAATTTATCTTGCTATAATAGATTCATTTTCATTTATCACCGATTTTTAAAATAATTTTTCATCGATCATTCTTTTAAGATGTGCATAAATGCGACGTTTCCGAATTCATTCGGCCGAAGTAAAAATTATTTATTTTTTAAGCTGTTACCAAATTAAGGTTACCAACAATAAATTTCGCTTAAAGATAAAAACATTAGGGAACAAAAAATCGTTGGTATATTTAGTGTTAATCAATTCCGTATTACTTATAAAAATAACTGCTTTTAAATAAATGCGTTTTCGTTGGGAACCCGGAAACCAGAAGATTCGCAATAAGGAAAATTGTTAAGGCGGCTATTTACGAGATGGTATTACTCCCCCGTTGAAACTTTTGAGACGGAGGATTAAGAACGGATAGGGCAAGCGAGTCGTACATATGTTTCTTAGTACCGAGCTTTTAAGATTCTATCCGAGAAAAGAGCACGATATCCTTGTACTCTAATACCTCCCGTGACAAAATAATCCCTCCCACCTTTTCTCTCATTTTTTGTTTAATAATCCACCTACTGCTGTTGCCTCGCCGTGTATCCCGTATGCGCTTTGCGAAATTCGATAGTGTTCAACTAAAAGAATTCGTAATATCCACCGATGAATAAATTATGTAACTTATGTTGCATTAACCGAAATCTCGAAACTCCCGGATACGCCGAGTCTTTTTAATATTACAATTTCACTCTGTACGCCCGACTAAACGCGTCGCATGTTACAAAATCATTTGTAAATAAATCATTTGAATGTACGAGGTACCTAAATGTAGCCATTTAAAATATCTCTCCCAGTTTTCATGATAGGAAAGATATTATTCATGCCGCGTATCAAAAATCTATTCCAATAGAGAATCGTTAGAAACTAAACATTAAAAATTCTCTCCGAGTTAAACGAATTTTATCAAACAATTTGATGAAAAATATATTACAGAATAACGTAAATTTTATTTTATGCCATTGAATAGCGTAAGTTATTAGAAATTACTACCTTGTGTAAAATATCTTAGTTTTGTATGGAGATCATAGAATAGACCAGTTTCACTATACTAACTTGCAGCTTATACAATGTTTCTTAGTTGTAACGAGATACTCGCTCCTAACTTTATTCTCGAGTGGGTAAGAATTTCGAGGCTCTCGAGATAATATCTAACAGCGAGCAGCGATGTTACCCCAAACAGCACACGATTTCTAGCGAATTTCCGATAGGATAAACTCCTGCACATCTGAATATTCTAAATTAGGGGGGAACGAGTTGAGCGACACTGGTTCAAACGAGATTGGCTTCTAGAAACAATGTTACAGCAGAGCAGGTATTCGCGACGAGCCAGAAACATACAATGTATGACCCCAGGAATGTCCCACTACAGGCAATCTTCTTTTACCTATATTTCATTATCTACAAACATTTTATAACGTTCTACAATTACATCAGCTCAGAACAGAAAATAACTAATAATAACAGTCTTGATTTCTACATTCAATTACTTGAATCCCTTCGTAGAAGTTATCATAGATACGGCGTTATACGTACACGCGAATTTAAAATGTAGTGCATTCAATTAAATTACGAAAAAAAATGTAATGTAAATGTCCATTTAAAAAACAAAATTACGTGCATACCTTTAAAAGCACATAACGTCGATAACGTGTACGTACATGTTCAAACCTATCGTCGACGATATCGCGTCTTCGAACAGCTGGTGGAAGCGAACGATCAACCTGGAGGCGAGCCGTCTGTCACGTCGTAAAAACTATGTTCACCACTATTTTCACAAACGATTAAAAACCCGTAGGAGCCGGCCCGGTTTTGAACGACGAACGGGACCGAGGAGATCGCCATTAGAATCGCTTATGCGAGACAGTTCGTCGCCGGGAACGCAAAGTCGACGGGAGGAGGAGACTGTCCGAAATCGGCGAGAGAGATTCGCGTCGCGGTCGCCGGAAGTTCCGACATCGCCGGGCATCCCTCGCACTTTTTTTTTCACGACCGGCTGCCCGGCAAATAAACGAAAGCCGCCATTATCACAATTCATTTTTCACGACAGGCAGTGCGGGACAAACGACGGGATCGGGACCGAGTGAATTCGTTCGTTAGGACTTTCGGCGCTTCGACGATCCGCCGAGGAAGTTGAACTGGGTATCGCCGTGTCGGGGAAGACAGGGGCCGCAGAGAGAAAGAGACAGGAGCGAGGCCGATAGTGAAGGATGAGGAGAAAATGTCGCGGATAACCGGAGGTTCGGCCGATTTGAATTTTACTCACAGTTGTACTCTTGCAGCAGGTTATTCTGGGACATTTCTCAGCACCCGAGCGTGTCACCTTCGATAGCGAGACACTTTCCACACGTGGGCGTCTCGCGGCCTGTTTCGCATCGATCGCTAGCGATGAATCGTTTGAGTTTGAGGCCCGAAATCGGTTCGCCTGGCATCGCCGCCAAACGGGCAACTTCGGAAACGATCACCGGCCAATAGCGTAAACCCCCCCCCGAATTTTTTCACACGTACCTTTTAACCTGGAGCGCGCCTACTCACGCGTGACGAACTGATTAATATTTCATAATTGATCGAACAAACATAATTGATTTTATTTATTGATAACGATTTAATAAAGAGTCACAGGCGAGCCTTGATAATTAGTCGGCGAAAGGCTCGAGGCGTACGACGTACGAATACTCTCAGGTGAATTACTTAATGAAATTACTGAAATAAAGCATATATTTAATCTGATTTCGGTCTGGCATTAATATTCCAAGAACCCGGTAAATTCTATCCGATCGACGAGCAGAGAGAAGAGGAACCATCTTCGAAGTCGCCGGAATTACCTCTTCCCTCTGGCCGTTCTGTTTTCGAATTCCGGTCAGGTAGATCCACATCGACGTTCTCCAAGTTGCCGGCTCGATCCGCGGCATACTTGCCTGACTCAATTATTACTTGCTACTTCTTGTTACCCGCTGTTTAAGTTACCGGGCGCACTCCCCCCCCCCCCCCCCCCCCATCTCCCCCCCCCCCCCCCCCCCCCCC